>NQII01005007.1:22013-50763 GCA_002778355.1 Clitarchus hookeri | reverse complement strand
ATTTTTTTGGAATATTATTGCGAGAAATATTTACACGCTGAGCACTATAAAAAATAATAAAATTTATTATAATTAAATCTCTTAAGGCGCTCTTACATGAATTTGTGTTTTATTTTCATGGTTATTTTAATGACTGTCACTCACGTATTGTCCTACTGTTGTAATATTCTGTTGATAATTGCCAAAAAAAACGTCGTATTACAAAGAGACGTTACGGTTCGTCGAAAATTGAAATATATGACAATGTTTTTTAATTACTTCCGAAACTTACTTTATTGTTTAGGCGCTTGTTATTTCTTCAAGTTCCCTACTTGTTTGTTTCCGCTGTTATATTTTCTGAAGCATTGAAAAAGCAGCTGTGAAAGAAACAGGGTGTTTTATATCTCCTACTTTGAAAGACTCTCTAAAAAGAATATCTTGACAGCTATCAATATCACTACGTACAATTCTTCGTCACGCAAAAATTTGTGGCATCTGTATACGGCCAGTAGACCGAATGCATTCACGTTAAAGTTACTAAAAAATAAATGTGTTTTCAATTGTGTCTTATATATGTAGATGGCGTGAAAGATAGCACCAAACATGACCAAAACTTCATGAACTGAATGAAATTTGAATCTCGGATACGTGCAGTCTTGGCCAGCTTTATGGTTTAATCTCACAGCTACCGGTGAAACTGCGGTTGTAAATAACTAACAAAGCTTCCTCTGCATTCCTTATTTCGCAAATGTTTGCAATCAACTGATAACGGTTCATAGACGAAAAGATACAATACTGAAGTGACGTGCCAGGTTTCGTGATAAACGAGATAATGAAAGAACCATGGAGTAGCTGAATAGGTTAGTAAACACGAGTCTCGCGATACATGCAAAGAAAGAAAATTATTTTTTTGTCCGATCAGAATCGTACAGATTCCGTTTGCAAAAATGCTACTATAATATCGCTTCTGATGATTAAAATGTGATTAATTAAATATTTCAACGTTTAAAAACTTAACTATTTGTACCATATGCGATATACAAGTTTTTTTTTTAGAGTTATTGAGAATGTTTCTGTGTTTTGAGGATATGTTACGTTACATGTGAATGTAAACTGGATAAAAAAAAACTAATAAAGTGAAAAATACTTTCAACTATGTATCCTTAATTTTGCAAAAACTAATAAATGAAAATGAAGATTTTGAACTAACCCTGTACTAAACCTCACAAAAGAAAATATTTTATTTTTGTTCTGTGACGCGTTATCAACATTTCTTTGATTGTTTTGTGAAACCGAACCCAAATAGTGAACTAATGAAATAATTATATCCTGCGCAAACTTAAATATATGGAAATATATTTGTACTATTTCCATCGTGCACGAGAGTTATCAAAGCAAAATGAAGCGCGTTGTTATGATTTTGATATTTTGTTGATATTTATCCTTAACGGGGATATAGGGGCGTAAAAAGTTATTATAAGAGTTATGTAATGAACACTATATAAAATGTGTTTATTTAACATTAAGGTTGTACAACATTATTTCAACATAAATATGATTGAAAATGAACGGGGTGAGCTATACAAATATACTGAAATATTAAATTATATTATTTTATAAAGATTTAACCAGCCACGTTCTGAGTAAAGCCTAATTGGAGAGTCCCCACCTTGTTCACGATTCCGGAGGCTGATTAAGATGGCGCAACTCGACGGCCGGACAAACCCATCTTCAGTGTTCTTCTCGTTCCAATGGCCCAACGACAAAAAACACTGCCCACGGACTACACTATCCTATATCGGCTGCGCTGTCCTCGTTTACTGATCGGTGGAGGGGTTCTGTGGTTTCGTAACTGATTTCAGCGATCACGACCCGTGTCCTGGATGAACAAGTGAAGGCGTGATCAGGCAGGCCGCTCAGCTAAGGCCTGACCACAACTCGCAACAATGTGTCATCGCCGTAGTAAAAGAATTGATGGTTTGTGGGTCGATTAAGGCATTCGCACCACTTCAACCTACAGAAGAACTTCTGCCATACAGTTTAAATGTAAAAATATGGAAGCATCCTGAGAAAACCTACACACGTTCGCGGGAGAAGGAATCACAGATAATTGGAAGACACGCAGGTGATACAAACTGACAGTAACATTAGCACTTCAGACATTGTTGCAAGATAAGAAACTGGAAATCTGTGTTTGTAACCTGCTAGATAATCACTAGGGATATATAACACGCAAATATTAACTTCGTGCTTTAAAATTTACTGATAACAATTATTAGTATACAAACTGTGTTTATAATTTACATGGCAATTGAAAAGGTCGTTAAATGATAAAATATGGCTGAAAGCAAAACGTAAATATGCCCTCAAAAGTGTTCACTTTACTGTGAACAGTCTTTAACTACAAATGAAGGTTAAAATGTTTATTATTTTACAAAGAAATCTGGATAAATTTTTCTATAGTTAACGTAAGTGTACAGAAGTATTAGCAGAAAATGAAGAGTGACAATGCTTTTTGAAATACGGATTGAGATAGGGGAAATATGTAGTGTTTCTTCCTGTCCCAGCGACCTTATTGCATGTGCAAAATTTGAGTTCTTTTCCTCATAAACTCAACACGTTTTTTTTTTAATATCTTCATTAATGCTTTTTCCAACGTATCCAGAAACGAGTAGACTTAACGATTTTTTTTATCAACCCTCTGGTGTTTTGATTTATTATAAATGCATCCTATGGTACCAGGAGGACTGAAACGAAATAAAATAGAACATTTCACTAGCGTAGTTTTAACTGTTTTCCCGTGAAGCGTATGTGTAAAAGAATACAGACTAAAAGCTGTACGTACCTAAGTGTAACTACGCATGTGTGTCGGCGAGAGAAATAGAGATAGTGAGTAACACCTGAGTTTATTTGCTGTGACCTACGTATCTGCATGTTCCTCTGACGTGACTGTACCGTCGCAACACTGTGGTTCTCTCGTTACAAAGCAAGTACGTCGAGTGCAGAGCTGCGGGGTCGCTGCTTCTAGGGTTTCAGCGGCTCGCCAATGCAATACCGTCGTCTCTAGCCGCGTGGCTCTTGCACTCCACAGCCAACTGACTTAGAGGCGAGACCCACTTAGAGGATGCGTGGTGGTGCTACATCGCATGTCTCGTGACGGCCCACGCACATCAGAAACTCGCCTAAGTTCGCCTCGCCTTGGATTGCTGCTTCTACACGACGCGACGGTCGTGGACAATGGCCTACCTCTCCTGCGCGTCACTATGACAACGCGATGCCGTGACGTCACCAGCGGGCCGTTTCCGCTCAGTGAGCGTCGGAAATTGTTCGAGAAGACATCCATAGATTTGTGTAAACGACTTGTGTTCTCTCCTGCTCGGGGACTTTGTTAGGGAAGGAACTGCTGTTCCTCTGTTTTGCATTATANTTTATATTTTTTATATAAAAATAAAAACATATATTAATTAATATATCTTTGTGGGGGATCTAAAATCGTGGGATTTTAGTACAGATTTTTAATAGATTTTGTAATCCCATATTGGGAATTTATGTTTTTTTTTTTTTTGTATTTCAAGAAAGGAGAAAATATATCAGAATTTTGTAACTACTATTTTTTTTACTGTGCAAACCCAAAGTAAGCTTTATGATACCCCTGATGATACACTAGCGGGTGGGGTGGGGGAGGGGGAGGGGTCTCTATTCCTTGAAAAACGAACATCTTCCTGAGGAAACAGAGGCAGAGTAGCAAGTGTCGGCTGAAGGTCACGGTCTATCCGCAGCATCATCACATTTTTGTAATAAAACCTTTTGAAAAATCACTTCATGTATGTCGTGTTTGGTTGTTTCCCAAATATGTCATGTATTACATGCACTCTGAAATCTTTAGACATAAAAGTATATTATGTTTGATTAAATATAACTTTTATTTATAATCTATAATATTTCATTACTAGAGGTCTGAAAAATTCGCGAGCTTAATGACATGCAGGCTAGACTCTACAGTCTTATGTACAATTACGCCGATATCTACTGTACACTGGTTGTCTGTTGTCACAGTGGAAGGCGGCGATTGGGCCAGCGTTCTCCAGGAGGTGTCAAACACCGTGTGGACCAATGGCTAAAGTTATATATACACACGTGTTTTGAATTCTAGCTTGTCTCAAAATGAATCAGCGAATTTTTCAGGTCTCTATTCATTAAGAAAAAACTGAGATAATAGTTGTGTCTGCTAATACATGATAAGAAATAGTTCTCACGCAAAACATTATTGGAATGAGTGCGCACTAATACGGCGCGTTGTTCCTTTGGCTTCATCGCATAAGGCGGAGGAATAGCCTGAAAGTAGAACTTTAGCGGGGCTTCAGACAAGTTGGAAGTGATCGTCAATGGACTTACAGCATGCATACAATAGCTGTGAGAGACTTTCTGATCTTCCGCCAGAGACTGAAAACAATATGCATTTCCATTCCACTTGCGTTATCAGCTGCGAGATCATAAGAAACAGCCTTTACGCTTTGATCTCAGAACTATTTTTTTTTCACGCAGAATTTTTTCCAGTGAGTTTGATTTGTGGAATAGTTATTTGGTTCGTATAATATATTACCATGTTGGAAATATAAATATATATTACACGTACATGCAAGCTATAACATTTTCCCGTCTCTTTGCTCGACTAATTTTCAGAACGCCAGGGTTGTACATATTCCAGTTTGCAGTTAGTTTTTCTGTGAATTATGGACAAATATCTGTGACAAACATCTTCAGGACAAAAACACCAAATCAAGATGTGTGTAAACTGAAATTATTGTTTTGTTTTATGTTAATATATATTAACGCTTTTCAGGTAGTATTCACTCTTAAGTGTTAATTGTTAAAATTCTCCCTCCAGAACCTGACATGATGTAAGAGATCTGACTTATCTGATGTTCGAATGGTTTGGATCCAACTCTCATTAAGAAGTCTAATTAGTATATTTTATTTTGTTTCTCTGTGCATACCTGCACAAAGTACAAATCCGATATAGAGCCTACATGTAAAACGACCCCGATCATATTATTCTTCCCTGAAACTTCTTCACGTCATAATCCCTATGACACTAAACAGCGTCTTTTTGTTTACAATCATTCTCTTAAGACAATTACAACTATAGACTTCCTTAAAGTACCTTGCGTAGGACCAAAATTGATAAAAGTAGGCCGGAGGTGTTTTGGGGAGGGGGGTCCCTTGAAGACTTCACTGAAATCACGCTTACGTAAAACGACAAGTACTTCCGTAACTTATTTAGAATCCAAGCTCGGAACTCGTCGCACCGTGTGATCACGTCCAAAGTATTATTATAATTCGTGTGGTGTAATTCTCAGAAATGGTGACTGACGCGATTATTTCAGCCATGTACCAAATTTTCACAATAACAAAAAAATTATATCTAAGTCTACACAAGAACACATTTGTAAGTAAACAAATACTGCATTATTACGAATGTGATATCGTGAACACAAATAAAATATACCAGATGCAGGAACAAAAATATGCCATTTTGATGTACAAAAATGTGCCATTTGGAGTTACAAAAGTATGCCAGTTGGAGTTTAAAAAATGCCACTTCGAGGTACAAAAGTTATGCCAGTTAGAAGTACAACATTTATGCCAGTTAGAAGTACAAAATGTATGGTAGTTCAAAGTCCATAAATTTTTGCCAGTTTGAAGTACAAAAATTAGCTTTTTCAATGAACAAAAATATGCATGAAGTAGAGGAAAATATGCCAGTTGGTGGTACAAAAATAAACTTATTGAAGGAACAAAAAATGTGCTAGTTGGAGGTACAAAAATTATATTAGTTCGAGATACAAAAATATGCCAGTTCGAGGTACAAAAATATATGCCAGTTGGAGGTCCATAAATTATGCCAGTTCAATGAACAAAATATGCTAGTTGAGGGTACCAAAATATGCCAGTTGGAGATACAAAAATATGCCAGTTGGAGGTACAAAAATATGCCAGTTCAAGGTGAAAAATATATTTATTTTGTGGAAGGTCGGTTGGGCTGTCCAGAGGACCAACATGACTCAATTTCAAATAATTATTGCTCCATGGAAGTCGGCTTGCATAAGGAAAGGATAGAAATTGACCAGACACAGCATGGCAGCGTTGCCCTCGGGAAAAGATGTTCCGGACACGAACTCATCATAGATGGATGTACCATGGGCCCATGTTTGCTGTTTTCGAAGCAGGTCTCAGTTAGTTCTTGGCATAGAAGCGTATAAGTTAATAGGCCTAAGCAAAACCAAACAAATTCTGAATATGAATATACCCACATCCTCGCCCGTTATGCAAAATCTTGATAACGGTGGAGCATAAAATGAAACAAACTGATGATTTAAGGTAGAAGTATAGTGATATGCAATGGACCACTGCAGTCGACTGAACAATATGCAGAGTTCGTTCAAAAGGAATAAGCGTACTACAAAAAGTGCCAGAAAAGTAGAATTTATGTTGCATATGAAAGAAAAATGCATATAATTTGTAACACTGCAAAAAAAAAAAAAAAATGCAGAATTTATTTGAATACTTTAAGAAATCAATTTAAAAGACTCTCTTTATAATAAAAAAAGTTTAAGCGTATTTATATTTCGAATACTTCAGAAGCACATTTTGCTAATAAAGAAAATCATCAAGCAAGATTGTCATAATTTTTCTGGCTGTGTGCAGTAAATAATATAGTAATAAAGTTTACAGATACTTTTAATAATAAACTTTATGCACATCCATTTCAGCTACGAAAGTTATCATTGTTTGTATTGTTTGGAGTGCCAACAAATACAATAATTTAAACAATTTTTCCCGAAATCTGCGCTTCATATCGAAAAATTATATGATACAAAATATGTAAAAATATCTTTGCTTAACATTATTTAATTTAGCAGAAAAAAAATTAACGAAAGAATAAAAAAAATATAAATTTATAACAGCCAATTTTTTAAAAACATATCAGAATCTGCCTGACATATTAAATTTGAGACTTTTACTGAGGTGCGTATTCAACCTGAATTTAAAAAAGGTCGTAAAATTTCCAGATGCGTTTTTTCGTTTTTTCCCGGAAATTAAAACAGTTATCTCTCTCTTTATCTCTCTCTCTCTCTCTCTCTCACTCTCCTACCATCCGATACTCCCCAACTTTACACGCAGATGAACGATTATGTGTATATGTAGGTATACATGCGTGTAGGCCTATAAACGAATTACATCTATTTGTATATATCTATCATGTGTGTGTGTCACAGTACACAAATCAAACTCTCCGCTGAAGGAAACTTATTCTGATCCCTACACTGCGAAAAAAAATGTTTTGTAGATTAGCAGGTGCTATCGCAGGCTCAGATGAAGTCTTACAAACGTAGGTCTACGCACAGAAATTGAGCGAGGATTAAGTAAAAGACCAAATCAATTTTAGTTTTATTTTTAAGGAAGAGAAATGGGCTGATTTTCAGTTTGAGTACGCGCGCTAATGGTTTTAGACACGGTTCTTCGTTTATGAGTTAAACAATTTAGTTAATAAACAGTAGGATATCAGCAAGGCAGAAAAACGCGAGTGACAGTGGAACATATTTAACACTAGTATTAGTACAGAGTAAATCATGCCATTTACATTTAACAAGTTATCTCTTGAATATCGTGCCAGAAAGGTCTGTGGCAAACCAGGCATGAACTACCAGTTTGCATGTGCTAAATATGGCATTGCGCGCGTATGCCTGAGAGATGGCCGTTAGCTGGATTAAGGACGATGCACCACTTAATAATCATGGCGTTGTGGTCGGTAAACTCTACTTGTACTAACGGCTTGATAGTATAGCAGTTCACGATTAATCTAGGGCGAGTGAGTGTAGAGAGTTAGGTGGCTCTTAACATCAAGGTCTTGACAGCTAAATATGGAGCAGCGCCGGAATGCAAGGGCGGGGGAAAACGGGAGACACCCGAGAAAACCCGCTGACAAGCGGCATCGTCCGGCACGATTCCCACATGCCGGGAATACAACCCGGTTCACCTTGGTGGGAGGTGAGTAGTCTAACCACTACACCACCGCGGCCCCGATTTATAAAGGAACTGTTACGTATAGCCGATCAGGATGGTAGGAAACAAAAACAGCTGGTATAGCCTGGGAAAATGGACTAGGGTGCAGGTTATTTACATATTATTTACACATTACTTAATGTTACTGCCTGTGTATTAGTTTTGAAGAAAAATATACTAGAGATGTCTTTTAAAAGAGGACACCTTTGGCGGTATTAGGCAATTAGGCCAATAAATCGGGAAAAAAGTGAAACAAAAGCGAATTTAATAACTTTTTCCAAGAACTAAAAAATGAGGTACAATTCTTTAAAAAAAGGATAATACTGTCGCCCGATTAAATAATTCACGGAATACGAAATCACGAAACTATATAACATAAATCCAAGATGTAAATAGAGTTTCCCACCAACAACAACTGTCGCTGTGCTGTTATTGGCTACTTCATCTAGACTTGTATTAAAATATCACTATATTTTAAGTCAAGCCAAGAACGCACACGACCCGTATAGACGACTAGCACACAACAGCCACAAATCAATACCTTTGAACACATTGATTCACATTCTAAGCACATAGTTTAAGGTTTATGTTAAGCAAATCCTATACGCACTTTTAAAAATTTCCGTAATGACAATTTTAGTTTTTTTGCTCTGTTTTCCGTGACAATTTAGAGTCGTTAAATTACTTAGTATTATCCGATATTTGCTTAGCATGCTTACATTTGTATATTTTTTCCTCCCTTATTTGTTTAGTTGGTAGTTACCGTTTATGAACTTGACGTACTATTGTTAACTTATACATTTTCAACATACAGCATTTTTACTGTGCATGCTATGTAAATATTGAATTTTTTTTAGTTTGTCAGTTTTATAATTTTAATTCAGATTAACTTTTCTGTTATTTTTCTATTGTTTAATTTAGTATATAATTATATTTTTCTGTGGTTAAGTGGAAGACAAGGCGATGTCTCCTTAAATTTGCCACACAGAAAAACAAGTCGTAAAATAAATAAATACATTCCTATCACTCGCTTTTTCCCATGCCTTGTTGGAATCCTGCTATTTATTCTGCTCAACCTTGTAGAATGTCAGTGTCTATGCAGAAGGTATTCGCGCGTGTAGAAATCGCGTCCGATAGGTAAATTATTATCATCATAGATAACATTATCATCTGGTAAAGAGTTTCAACCCCATAACCACTTCTGGAAATGCACATTTATATCCGGGACGTCCCCACTGTAGATATCATCTCTTAATATCAAGACTTTATTATCTTTCAGATAACTATTAAGAGTGGACAGATAATACTAACAAAAGAAAAATTTATAGAGTGAATTTACAAGTTCATCTAACTAGAATACAGTTTACCAGCGTATAGAACAAGCAGATACACAGGGGAAAACCCTATTCGCTTCAAAGGGCGATTTAACTTGTTCATTCACATATATGTATGTGGCCCAGAAATAGTCAAGAGAGACTGATTAAGTTGTCCGAGATAAGTGACTTGCCAATTATTCACTGTGGGAAAAACAACTTGCGTGTCAACAGATCGTACAGAGAGAGAAATAATGATCTGTCACAGATGACCAGAGAGGGACGGGCCACAAGAAACACTCCGCTGTTAGACATTTACCGAGCAGGTTTTACCTGGTAATAAAAATTAATGCTAGTTATACCGAGATGATGTCTGCCAAACAGTTGCCTTTGCGAAGGCAATAACACCGCCTACCCCAAGTGGAAAAATTATAATTGAGTGGACATATATGTCTGTGTAGTTATTGCTTTTGAACACCCCTGGCAGGCTAACTTGAGGAAGAGTCGGAGCTAAGAAGTATCCAATCGTGCTGTTTGAAACGACCAACATAAATTTGCACTACCTTACTAGAAACTGATTTCTCGACACCGACACACCGCATACAATTCCACGTCACAGTGAATGCTGAAGTTGTTGGTATTGGCTGGTTTGTTAAACAAGTTACTCAATGTTTAACGAAGTTGTGCAGGTGTCTCATGAATACAGTTAGACTGCAGGTATGACAGTTAAGGCGCCCGTCTACCTGGCGCTTGAACTGCGTTGCAGAGTGTTCCAAATACACGTTATTCAACGAAACTATTAAGCGTGCGTCCAACGTGCTGATCTACGAAAAGAACACACACTTCAGACGAGAGCTGTTAAGTACTTTCAAAATATCACGTACGTTAGAAACATCAATTCAGAGTACTCCAAAACCGCTAAAAAAAAACGGCCTTTCCAAGGCGCTGTAGCTCAAAATGCACGCATCAGATACATACAAAACTACTCTAGGCGCCTGCACTGAACCTTCCTAAAGACTTCCCACTAATAAAATAATATGGTCACCGCTGAAAGTCCCATAGGTACACGCAGCACGACGAGAACACTGCACGCCAGTTCAGAGCCTTGCGCTTAGCGGCGATGGCGTACTTGATGCGCGTGGCAGTGTCGCCCTTATCGCTCCCGCGGTTCTCGGCCTAAACGTGGGAAAAAGTTCCAGGTAGACGGGCGCCTTAACCACGGTAGTACAGTTTTGGTAACGTTCTTTGCGCTCAGCCAGTTTGTGCTACATAGAGCACTCTTGCAAGCTTCATGCGTTTCCCATTATTAGAGGCTTGCAAAACTAGCGTAGTTTTTCGACGCCGAGTTACACTTTGCAGTCTTCTGTGCTGATTCACGGCTCTGAAACGCAGCTGCCTAGTGTGGCGCTGGACAAGTAAAAAATATATATTTTTACACGTTACATGATTTAAGGCGTGTATCTTCCAACTCACACGATATCGCCATATTGGTAAGGTGTCCGAGCTAAACATCTCTACACTTTTGGTTTGATGTGCAGGTAGGATAAAGATGTCCTTTGCAAGTTTATAAATTATACCTAAACTTTCACGGCGTAATATATGTGGCGTAGAATGTAAGTGAGAGGCCTCAATCTTCCACCTGCAATTCTTGCAAAGAATATCACTTGTATAAGGCATTAATGTCGAATCGAACAAGATAAACAAACAGTTGACGTGCGTGTTTAATAATTACGGCATTCCTGATATAAAATTAGGATAATTTACTTATAAACGTGTCCTGTAGAGATATATATAAAGCTCAGCTTAGTTAAGCATACAAGCACTGCCATTCCCCAACCCTGAAGTTTAAGGACTCTGTCTATAATGCCAGCATCCACGAATTTTAAGTGAAGAATAAATGTAAAAGGAACACTTTCTCAATGTATACATTTTAAAGATGACTGTCCAAACCAAAAATATCCAAAGCAACTTTCTCAGAGAATACTTCCACGTTAATATATTTTCAAACAATTTTATTCAGTCACAATTTTTCTGTAAAATGTAAATTTTATTGTTAAATAAAATATACATTTTTTTAAAAGATTATTTAACGTTATAGTATTCCTTAATAAGTGTCACGTAGAATACGTTTCTTTAACATCAATTCCGTACATGGATTGTGACTTTAGACTTGGTAGGGAGAGCCCTTAATTAGCACAAAACAAGTACAAAATGTAAGACCGCTGGCTAAACAGCAAAGTGGGTTTGCTAGGAACCGGCTCGCTAAGAACGCACGAAAGTACACACACACACACACACACACACACACACACACAGGATGCGAGATCACCTCTTCCTGTTTGTAATTAGGAAAAGTACGCCACGCTGTAAGAGATACGGTTGTAGCTGCTGCCATTTTTTCTCCCATGGATGCTGGATACAGACAGATGAAAAAAAAAACCAGGTTTCAATTTTCACGCAGTTTTTGTCCACGTATTCGTACGAGGGGGGCGTAGGTGTATATCAACTCTTCCCTCATCCATTCCGGTAAAAACACGTGCGGTAGTTCAGTGACCCCAGCATAATCCTCATCGTCACTGAGCGTAGGGAAAGACGTTGCCCGCGGATGTCAGCATGCGTAATGCTGCTTCTACTCAAGTTGGGAAGATCAATGTTCAAGTTTAGCATCTACACATTTTCGCCACTAGGTAAGTCGCTAGTGTCGCACGTGTATCAGATTTTTCTCTATTATGTACTTTTAAAAATCGGATAATTGCAATGAACGTAAATAAAATATAAAATAACTTCGTACCTAAGTAAAATATTTCTCCTTTATCATTCACGCAGATTAAAATTAAACTTGCAACAACATATTTAGTTGAATAAACTGTGCGTATTTTTTAGACACTTATTTTATTACCTTCGTTCGAAAATACAGCTTTAGAGTTTGTTTGTAATTTTTGTGGCATTTAGAATAGTAATGGTGATCCTTAGTGTATTCTTTGACGCTTGATAATGACATTGATATCCTAATAAAACAATTTCAACGGGAAACAAAAAATTATTTTTTTTTCCAAAGATTGAAAAATTTACTTACGCACACTGTCCAGTATTTTAAATGTATGTGTTAAAAAAATCATTTTGTTTTTATAATTAGTCGCTTGAGCTGACTTTGCGAGGGCGTAACTCTCGAGATCCAACCATCCAAGTTCGAATTTCACTCGGGTTTTGAATTCCTAATTCTTTTAATCGAAACAATTTAATGTACGTATAGCCAAGCTGATATTTGGTTGCACCAATCAAATCTTACAGCTGTCTTCATATTTCATTGTGTTCCTACACAAACAAATTTCGTTGCGCTAAACAAACTTTGATTCAACAAGACCTTTTTTTTCAGTGTAGGGCTCGGAATAAGTTTCCTTCAGAGGGTAGCGAAATTTACAACTGTGTTTTACGCAGAATAAATACAGCACACTTTCGTGACGTGTTATATGAATACGTTATTTTAATTTAAACAATAAACAATATAATATTAGAATATAACGGTATGATATTAACTATAAAAGGAAACACAATTATCAAACTAAAATTATGGGGGAAAAAAAGGATAAAATTTAGTTACTTTTCCCAAGCAGGAACTGAACATTTTTGAGTTTCGTCTCTAATAAGCAACACATTTGTTATATATTTTTTAGTTACGAGAATAATTATGAACAATAATAATTTATAAACGATTGTAGTAATAGATCTCTCACATTTCATTAAAAAAAAATTCTATTGTACATTTTTGGTTTTTAAATTTTTTGAGGGCCAGTAAAAATACCATTTCATAGTTTACTTGGCAAAAGTCATACATTTACAATTCCTGTAATAGTATTAAATTATCTTTTTGAAACTTAATTTTTCTACGGGATTAGAAAGTAGGTTCCAAATTATTTCCCCGGCTGCTCCGAACGCACGCGATAGACCCGATGCGTGATACCTTAACTTGCAGCGTTATCGTTTCGAGGCATGATAACCATATCTATACAGAGATGCCTATCAATCCCGTCAAGTATCAGGAATCGATATCTATCGAGGATGTAATTAAATAAAACCGATAACCCACCGACTAGGTTCATCACGAGGGAAAAACGTCGAAAACATAACTAGAACTTATCGATATAACTAGTGAACCTACCTTCTTCTACGTGGATGCAAATAATTAAATTGGTTAAATAGTTCCCAAGATATAATGTAAAAGCTTTTTTTTTTAAAATGCGCTATCTTCTAAAATGGCCGACCAATAATATTATTGACTTCCAGTTTCAATTCTTATATGACTCACTACTAAGGTACCGAATTTGTTTGAAATCTCTTGAATAGTCCTAGTGAAATGATTTGTAATATATTAGTATATACAGGTATGTATTTGTTGTGAATATACCACACGTGTGGAGCCTCTGAAGTGAATATACGTGTGCACGGTATATATTGCCCCACGTTGTTGGAACACTCAAATGAATTGGGCTATTACGGGTAATTGTGTGTTGTATTTGGGGTGTATGCGATTATTCGGGTGTAGATGTTATTGAACCAAGTTGTCATACAGTTAACTGGTATATTGGAGTAACCACATTAACAAGAGATAAGTCATCATCAACACTATAATTACAATACCAAAAATATACCACTACTGAACTGACTACCAAACAATAGAGCCATTCAATTATTGAGGAGCGTTTAGTTATTGCATTTGAAAGTTAGGTGAAGAAACATAAGTGATAAATGTTCATATATAAAATACATGCAGTTCAATTTCCAAAACGCTCAACTCAGAATAAAACTGTAATTACGTTGACATTTGGCAGCGTAAGTTAGTCTCTTCACTCTAAGGAAAAATAATTATTCAATGTCCAATAAATTAAACTGTCTCCAATAATTAGCAAATACCTTTTCTTGCCTCAGCTGTTAAGATTTATAAAAATATTTAGGTAGAAGCATAATGTCTCTACTTTTGAAAGAAGTGTAGGCAAATTTAGTAAGGAAGAATTTGTAAAACGGATTATGCAAGATTCTTGAAAAGGAAGTTAGGAAGGTTATATTAAATAGAACTACTGCCATCTGCAACTTATATAATTAACTGTAATAGTAGTTATTTGGAAGCCAGAAATTCTTGTAATTAATGATAGCTATTTAATTGCTATCATCCATGACAAGCACCAACTCAGATAGACATTTTCGGCAATTTAATTATCTGGGTATTATTCTTTTTACCCCCCTCGCACACAGGTGGCATAAAATAATGTCCTGAATAACACATTGCCCATATGATCCACTTTAAAATGACAATATTTCAACATATTTCCGACGATCTTCAGGATCCAACATGTCGACATAAGGGTTCTGGAACTAAGATAATTTTTCAACACAGTCTGTTTGTAATTGCCATAGCACAATAGGTGGAGCACTTCCAAAAATTCCCTTGCTAAATATTAAATATTGTACAATGCTCCCAATTGTCGATCAATGTTTACATTAAATAATATTTCTTTTAACCATTGCTATCTTGACAAAGAGCTGCATTAAAACATAAAATTAATTTAACAATTCTGAAAACATTTCAATCTGCGGTTATACTCAAATCTAAAACTGCAATAAAGATGTGAACAATAAAATAAACAAACGTTTGCAATACATTACAAGGCTCATATAGTAATTAAATAACAAAGATTTCTGCCGATAGAAATGTCATGCAAATAATAAATATAAATAATAAATTTCCAATGGAAATAAATAAAATAATAATTAATTGGCTCAAATACTAGATTATCATACGTTGCACCAAAGATATACCGTAGTGCCCTAAATTATATAATTGTCGCCATTTTGAAAATAAGTACCCGGTGTGATCGAAAACTTACAAAGGCTGATTTCATTACTAAGTACTCTATGTGGTTGCAGTTTGGTGAAATTCTGTTTTCGGATTTAAAAGTTATTAGAGGGAACATGCATTCCAGACCGACATTCGGGAGATTGCATAAGCCTATGTTTCCTTCGGAAAGGAGACTGAAAATGACCAATGGTCTTGATTGAAGCATAGGGGCAGTATTTTAAATCAGTGTTTCAGTTGGACGACTAGTTTTTCGGCAAATATCAAGGACAGTGTAATTAAGGGCACGTGACCTTGAAACGAAGAAACAGCGTACGTGCAGTTCATTCATAGACAATAGATACCTCATTATACCCGAGTTTCGCGAAAACATTTCCGCACATGCTAAACTTCAATACCCTGCGGGCATACCAGCAGTATTCTTTTGCCTATTGGCGGCGTATCTTTGTGAGAAGACATTTTTCTACTTGACTGGCCAATCAGAGTTAAGTAACTTCAGTACTGTACGTCCGTGATTCGCGTGTAGACACCTACGACGCTTAACAAGGAAGTCATCCAATCACAAAAGTGAATCTGAGCTAAAGTGTTAAGATATAGAAATGGCAGTGAAATCTGTTCGCGAAATTCAGGTGTACCTCGTTTTAGCTTAACTACTGGTAAATATTATATTATTATGTTTTCCCACCATTTACTTCTTCTAAAATAAATTTCAAGAGCAGTGAGACGTATTTCTTTCAGAGCGGAACCAAGGCCAATAAATCTTCTATGCCAACATTTTTTATCAATTAAAATTTGAATGTAGGGTGGTTCGCTGATGGCATTTCACCTTCAACAAAAAAAAATTGCTAGGTTTTGTTTTGTATAACCCAAAACCATCTTTTACCAGCCACGGTGATCTTTCAGCACACACTCTAAGTCCGAATCAGTGATATCAATCAGGGAAATAACATTCACTGGAAGTCAGTTGATATGCTACTGCCGACTGGCGAATCAAGTAAATTAACTGGGAACAAGTGACATATCAGTGGAATTCTCAATATTCAGAAGGAATAAAAAATAAATCAATGAATTTCGGCTACAATATTAATTAGTTATGTGGCACAGATTATCAGATGCTCAATTTTCATTGTTTTTACTGATTTGGCTCAATTCTCGCTGTTTCAAGTTTAGAGTGCAAAGAACTAAATTTGTGGAGTTTTTTTATAACTACTTAAAATTGTACAAATAATGTCAGCCAGTGGCCACTGAAAACGTCGCTCTGACATCAAACTATTAAAAAAATTTTTTTTTTGTTTAACACGTTTTTGGTATCAAATTTTGTGACACCGAAGTAAGTATAACCGTTTTGGTGGAAGAATTATTATTCTGAATGTCAGAGTAAACGTGCCCTTGGATACCCCTGTTTTATTAAGGAACCTGCCTAGTTGTAATATGGGACTCATTGTAAGCAATCGTGTCTATTATAATTAAAAAATCTATGGAATATTTAAACGCAAATCATTTTTCAGGACAGAAAGGAAAGTCGATATTTTATTGCCATGTTATACATTTTCTTAATGAAACAGAACTGCAGTAGTTGAAAAACGTCAAAGTCAACAAAATCGTTGTAGGGAGCCCTTTGTTTAAGATATGCATTCTTTTGTAAAACATAGAGATAGTGATTTGTCGCAAAAAAAATCATCAGTATAGCGTAGACTTCAATGCTATAAGCACCTAACTGCAGCTTGTATGTTGCTATTGGTTGCTGTCTGCTTGAGAAAGCGTTTTCATATTTGACCCGGGCCACTCAGAACTCGGCAACATCGGCATGGCTCCTTCGTGATTCGTGTGCAGGCAGTTAACTCGTGTCAAAAAGTAATTCAGCCTATCAATATACCGGCACGTAAACGACCCTACAGTGTTTTGAAATATAACTTGTCTTGCAACGTTTTCGCGAAATTTCACTACCCATAGTTAGGGCCAGTGACTTTTCGCGTAATAATCGGAGCGCACAGTAGACTTCAATACTATATACACACCTCAGCTGTTGTTATACCTCCATTGGCTGCTGGTGCCGTGTCCGTCTTCGACCAAGCCACTCGGGACTAAGTAACTCCGACACTGAACCTTCGTGATTCCTGCGCAAACGGTTAACTCGGGCCAGAACATTTTTTTTAGCCAATCAAAGACGCTGGACGACCCTACAGTGCTTTGGACTGTATCTTGTCTCGAAATATTTTCGCGAAATGTCACTGCCCCTACCCATAGTAAAACAGTGTATTGAACTACGGCGACAATGCTGTGACTTTTCTGAACACATTGCTTTATTAAAACCTTCTTAGTAACGTCTTATGAGTGACAGACGCGAAGCTGGTTTATGCTGTTTTCCATCGCCGTCATAATGATTGCTTACGGCCGGGCATCACCTTGAGGAGGTTAAAGTTTTTACTAGCGAGACGTATGAAGCCCCCGGCCACTTTGTCCTGTATATTATCGACTTTATTTCTCATAAGGAATCACTTCCTGTAGTTTGGGCTTTTAATTTTCCGAACATTCTGCATAAATACAATGCATATTGCCTACACAATGTATACACAATGTAATTAACTGGAAAACATAACTGAAACTGTGGCAAGGTTTCTTTTACATAATTTATGCACTAGATACGTGATCTGCAATATAACTCTTATTACTTATGTTACCGAAAAAAATAGTGAGTATGTTGCGCCTTTATTTCGTTACATTTATCAACCGCCTTTCTCCATGTAGGAGTTTGTTAAACGGCTAGCATACGATATTTTGCATTTGTACTACAGAAAGGCCTTGGTGATATTCAAGGGGGTGAAAAGGAAATTTAATGAGGTAAAACAATACACCGTAATAATTTTTGTAAGTTTTACAAACATATATTTGGTAACTAGTTTATTATATTACTGCAAGTGTAATATTCCGTCTTTGCTACATACTGTTTAATGAAACATACAAAATATTTTATTTATTTACTTTTCTTGTAGCACGTTTGAAGTCTACAGTAATTTATTATTAAAATTCCACATTACTTTGTTATAAAGTTTTCTGTTACAAAAAATTATATTGACGACTTGTTCGGCAGGGAATTGTTTGTAAAAATTAAAATAAGAAAAGGAAAAATTACTTTGTCGGTGTCCAATCAGCCTTTTGGCCACGCATTACTTTGTGAGCCGAAGTGTTGCAATCGTGTAATATTTTCACGTGAACTGTACTTGTGTTTACAATGCACTTTACTCGTAACCAGTGAACATGGCGCTGGGCACTCAAAATACGTTACAATAAGTCGTTTGTAAAATTAGAGCTGTGGTAACGTTTACAAGTCAGATTGCATCTCGGGAAGACTTTCAAGTCACTGGGTACTGACTCCTCGCTGTGTAAAGTACTGGCCATAAATATCCTTCACTTGCAACATGCCAACGATCGTGGACAAGGAGATGAACGGGCCAATAAACAACAAGTTTATGTTGTTAACTTTCTTGTTACCAAGAACTTATCCTTAATGGCGCTGCGTAGGAAGCCTCCTTCCTCAATGTATCAATTTTAAACACAAATGTTTCAACAAAAAAAAAAAATTGTCTACGTGACATTCTAAGGGTGAGTACGTGTAGGAAATTACGTTAGTTTATCTCGTGTCGTGTACGTAAGGTCTTCAACCAACACAATTGAAGGAAAAAAGAAGAATATAAAATTAATAACTTATTGTATTTAATATGATACGTTACTTCAAAAAGAAAATTTTTATTTTTATTTTCCATTATTTATTTTTAAATAATACGTCTAAATTGTATGTAGTAATTAATTGTATTTTAGTTTTGTTGTGTGCTGTATTATCCACAAATACTGTGAAGTAAGTACTGACAAAATAAGGATGCAAATAATATCAAATGAAAGGTTGTTTGTAAACAAATCACAACTTCACTAAAATCAAGTTAATTTCTAGTCGCGCGTGGCTGGACTATGGATCACGCATATTAGCAAACGTTCTAAGCAACCGTATCTTACGTAAACGAAGGGGCCGCCGTGGTGTATTGGTTAGACTACTCGTCGACCCACCTGAGGGAAACCGGGTTCGCTCGCAGACTTTCGCGTGCGGGAATCTTGCCGGACGATGCAGCTGGTTCGGCGGGTTTTCTCGGGGATATCCCGTTCCCCCCGCCCCTTTAGTTCCAGCGTTGCTCCATAATCACCTCGCTTCACCCTCATCGGCCTTCAAGACCACGATGTTAAGAGCCACCCAAATATCTCCACTCCTCTTACGTCCACAAAATGGATCGTGCATGTATAGGCCGTTTACGGTAAAGTGAGCACTTTCGAGGCCCTAGTTACATTTTTCTTTCAGTAAGTTTGTATCATTTAACCACATTTTAAAATAAATATTGCAATAAAAGTAATAAACACAATGTGTGTATTCCACCACACTCAGTAGTTAATGTCTAAGGCTAAAATAAAATAGACAGAGTGATTCTAAAATCACGGAACAAACATTGAGGGGTGGTAGAGCTCACTAAAACAAACAATATTGTATAGGAATATATGGGCGGAAGTGACGCGTTGAGGCACAAACACAAAAACATAACACATTAACGGAAACATGAAATGTTCATTAGCAGCATACTTAACGAGTTATTCCGTACAGAAACTGTTAAAACAGTTGCTGGAAATGCATCCACCAACAGTCACGCATGCTTGGCGACCTCTAAATATGGCGTGATTGGCTGACAATGGTGGCGTGCGTGAAATACCCGGCGTATTTGAATCTGTTCGCCAATCACTCCACCGACGCTACCAAGCTCGCATTACTGTCGGTGGTAGCAATTTTGAGCAATTATTATAAACATTGCTGTAGAAAGGCATTTAGCGGCGACATTGTAAATAAACAATGTGTTGCATTTCATGTGTTATTTTTGTGTTTGTGCCTCAATGCGTCACTTCCACCCATATATTCCTATACAATAATTGTTTGTTTTAGTGAGCTCTACCACCCCTCAATGTTTGTCCCATGATTTTAGAATCAGCCTGTATTTATTGACTATTACTCTAAATGAGAGAGCTTTGAAAAGTGCTCACTTTACCGTGGCTAGCCTATAGCAACGGTACTAATAGTGCTCTCACACACTCGTTCCGCGTCGACCCTTCATTGGTAGGCGGTACCGCCTCCAGATCTCCTTCATCACAAGCGAGATGATAAGAGAAAGCTCCCACGGTCTTACGGGTGAACGCCTCGTGTGTGTGTGCGCGTGCGTGTAGTGGGAAAACGTGAAGGAAGGTCGACGAGAGGACCTGCAGCGGGTTTCCCAACTGTGACGCAACATCCCGCCAGACTGGTTCTCTCGCAGTCGCCATCACGTCTGTAATAATCTCGGACGGGCATCGAGGAAGTGTCTTCTCCATTACGTCTGCCCCCCATATCTTACTCAGCCCGCTCCACCCCCCCCCCTCAACATCTACCACCATCACTTACGTCTAGTGCGCGGCTGCTGATGTGTAAAGGCGAGCGTGCGTTGGGTAACTTACTTCGCTTGTCTACCTGGCGCACAATCTACGCACAGTGTCTGTCCCAGGTGTCTTCGCACTTTTGTAGACGTTTTGTAGATGCATGACTAGGGCCAGTGACTTTTCGCGTAAAAATCGAAGCACACAGTAGACTTCAATACTATATACACACCTCAGCTGTTGTTATACCTCCATCGGCTGCTGGTGCCGTGTCCGTCCTTGGTCAAGCCACTCAGGAATAAGTAACTCCGACACTGAACCTTCGTGATTCGTGCGCAAACGGTTAACACAGGCCAGAACATTTTTTTAGCCTATCTAAGAAGCTGGACGACCCTACAGTGCTTTGGACTGTATCTTGTCTCGAAATCTTTTCGCGAAATATCACTGCCCCTAGGTATGACGTGTTTGGTTGTTTCCTGAATATGTCGTGTGCCTTTTATACTCTTGTTAATATAAACATATCTCATTTTCGTCACACTGCACTCTAACTAATATTTATCTATAAATTACAATATTAATATGAATGAAAACAGNCATATCTCATTTTCGTCACACTGCACTCTAACTAATATTTATCTATAAATTACAATATTAATATGAATGAAAACAGGAAGGAAAAGTGTATATTGGTAATGTCCAGTAAGAAATAGTTCTCACGCCAAATACGATTCAAGTAAGCGCGCACAGATACTGTGCGTTGTCCCTTTGGTGTACTTTTCTAGAGTTGTTTAAGCTTGTCTGTATGAGGCAGACAGTAGGGCATTAGAAAGTCTATGCTGAATGGACTATACCTCGTGTACGCTAACAGATTCGCCTCTAAGTGCCTCTGCTACTTCCTCTAGTGAAGATCACCAGCTTCACTACATTTCGTATTCTCAGTCCATTTTTAGTTTAAGCCACGTGCGGCTTCATCAAGTTTAGTTTGGTTTATTACTTAATGCGAAGATACTCGAGCTTGCCCGGAATTGATGACGTCAGTTAATGTTATAAAAAAAACATTTGAACTGTTATTATTTATTTGATTAATGTGAAATTGAATGTGGTGATTTGACTTTCAAAACAATTGTTAATATGGTTGTACTACTCTTTAAAATGAAATTTATAAACTTGGGCCAGGATAAAAGGCACGCAAAACTTAAAATATTGCCATATCATAAATAAAAATGTGGTAGTGGCCGTTTATAAGATTCTGTGAACAGAACTGTATGAAATAATTTTTTTCCATGACAAACAACAAATTACAATATTTTAACCATATTTCACAATTTATTACACAAGTAAGACTTGCTATGTGTTGTGGATCAATAAGAATACCTTTATTATTAACTACATTTACATAACATCCGAAATCTATAGGACCTATTAGTAAATACATTCCACTACGGTTGTACTATCCAGTTGCTGCGATGTAACGAGTAGCGACATACGAGTTACACTCCGTAGGTGTAGGATTAGTAGGTTGCAACACCCTTAAATCGAAGGTTGCAACACCCTTAAACCCTTTCAGACCCACTTTAATTTACGGTTTCAGGTGTTGCAAAACAAATATTTTATGTTGCGTGCTGTACTTAAGTCAACACGACACTTGTTTCTGTGTCACACCCAATGAGCTGTAGGCTGTATGTTCAGCAACAATAATATGAACCAATTATGGCCTAGACCAGTCAGAAGGTTTGCGGATCATTTACCCACAGGTAAGATCAGTGGTCATTCAGCTTCGCAGTGTGCAGTACAAACCAAAAATTGCCTACACCTACGTTATGTACACAATGAGTGAGTGAAGAGATTTGGGCGGCTCTTAACAGCGAGGTCTTGGAGAGCCGATGAGGGTGATTGAGGTGAGTATGGAGAGGCGCCGGAATGAAATGGTGGGGGGAAACGGGAGATCTCCGAGAAAACCCGCCGACCGGCAGAATCCTCCGGCACGATTCCCACATGCGAAAATCCTGGAGTTACCCAGCCGGGGATTGAACCTTTGGTGGGAGGCGAGCAGGCTCACCGCTCAGCCAACACACATATTTTCTCCCCGTTTTTATTCGTGTTAGTTATCAGTTAAATATTGTAATTTATAACTAAAATATAAGGAACAGATAATTTTATCCAAAAATAAAATACTTTTAATTTCAACACAATAAGTAGGGCCAGTGACTTTTCGCGTAAAATCGGAGCACACAGTAGACTTCAATACTATATACACACCTCAGCTGTTGTTATACCTCCATTGGCTGCTGGTGCCGTCTCCGTCTTTGACCAAGCCATTCGGGACTAAGTAACTCCGACACTGAACCTTCGTGATTCCTGCGCAAACGGTTAACACGGGCCAGAACATTTTTTTAGCCAATCAAAGAAGCTGGACGACCCTACAGTGCTTTGGACTGTATCTTGTCTCGAAATATCACTGTCCCTAACATTAAGTATAAAAAGCTTCTGATACACGGCATGTTTAGGAAGCAACGTAGCACGTCATGCATGGGGTTTAATTAAAAAAGTGCGAGGAAAGCGCAAATGGACTATAGACCGGCGGAGAGAGGGTTCACGCATTAGCAGGCAGGCGAGAGGTCCCAGCGCCAGGAAGCGGGCGGATAGCGTGGTAACTGTGGCTGGAGAAAGCGCCCCACACACTCCCATTCCCAGATGGGCGGCACCCAGCACCGCTATTGTGCGATTTAGCAGGCGGTGCACCGACAAATGCCACGGGAGCGCTCGCCGGAGTGTTGCCAACCGTAGCGGGGTCACCTGCCGGACTTCCGCTTGTTGGGATCGTGCCGGATAAGGCTACCTGCCATATTGGTATCACTGCGATAAAACTCTACCTGATAATCGATTGCGATACATCGCATATATATTATAATGATATCGCAAATATTGCATATCACCAACACCTCATATCGATAATACGACAATATGCTATATATTGCCCTATAGGTAGGGCAATAGATTTCGAGACAAGATACAGTCCAAAGCACTGTAGGGTCGTCCAGCTTCTTTGATTGGCTAAAAAAATGTTCTGGCCCGTGTTAACCGTTTGCGCACGAATCACGAAGGTTCAGTGTCGGAGTTACTTAGTCCTGAGTGGCTTGGTCAAAGACGGACACGGCACCAGCAGCCAATGGAAGTATAACAACAGCTGAGGTGTGTATATAGTATTGAAGTCTACCGTGCGCTCCGATTTTTACGCGAAAAGTCACTGGCCCTACTTATAGGCCTACTGTTGGGTCGTATTACGCTAGCGATAATTCAGAAATATTGTTTCGTGATCGATATATCGCCATACCGCACAGCACTAGTGCCGAACGATGCAGCTGGTCGGTGGCTTTTCTCGGGGATCTCCCTTTCCCTCCGCCTTTGCACCAACAGGAATTTTACGATGCGTGTTTCGTAGCACCAGTGAACACAGTGAGGGGACGTCATCAAACACACAAACTGCGTCTTAGATGTGTTATGCAGCATTGCCATCACTTAACGGAGTCTGACAGGGGACCGTATTGTGCTTTTCGGCACTGCTACACACACTCACCTTGCTTCACACTCGTCTGCCTTCAAGCCGTGAAAACTAGAGGGGAGTTGAGGGATATGGGCGGCTCTTGACATCGTCGTCTTGAGAGCCGAGGGGAAACTGCGGTCCAGAGAAGTACACACACACGAAATGGCGTGGCGTTTCCTTCGATCGCGCGTAATCATTCTCTGATTGGCTGCGCGGGGCTCTGGGAACGTGATTGGCCACTGCATGCTGCGAAAGGTCCCCTATTGGCAGGACTGCCGGCTGGAGCTCGCGATGGTTGTTCCACCTCGGCAATGTTAAGTGCACTTCCTTGTCAAATATTGTACGTGCAATCAATGGTTGGGCTTGTAGGCGATTCACGGTAAAGTGAGCACTTTTGAAAAAGCACTCTCATTTGGAATAATAATCAATAATTATATTTTATTGTAACCTTAGATGTTAACTTCCAAGTGCTGTGGAATATACACACTGTGTTTATTACTTATATGGTAATATTTGTTTAAAAAGTTGGTTAAGGGATAAAAAAAAAATGGCTGAAAGGAAAAATTAACTAGGGCCTCAAAAGTGTTCACTTTACCTTGAACAGCCTTTATATAATCCATTCGCGGTTTCTTCGCACATTTGGAACAAAACCTTTGGAAAATCACTTTGACGTGTTTAGTTGTTTCCTAAGTATGCTATGAATCACAAGCGTTTTATACTAGTGCTAAAATAAAAATACCTTGTTTTTGGTTAAATTGAACTCATACGTTTGTGTTATCTATAAATTACAATATGTCATTGATAGGGGCAGTGATATTTCACGAAAATATTTCGAGAAAAGATAAAGTCCAAAGCACTGTAGGGTCGTCCAGCTTCTTTGATTGGCTAAAAAATGTTCCGGCCCGTCTTTGCGCAGGAATCACGAAGGTTCAGTGTCGGAGTTACTTAGTCCTGAGTGGCTTGGTCAAAGACGGACACGGCACCAGCAGCCAATGGAGGTGTAACAACAGCTGAGGTGTGTATATAGTATTGAAGTCTGCAGTGCGCTCCGATTTTTACGTGAAAAGTCACTACCCCTAGTCATTGCTAATTAATATGAATAAAAATTGCGATAAAATATGTGTGTTGGTATTACCTAGTAAGAAATAGTTCTCATGCAAAGTGTTACTGACCTGAGTGTGCGGGAATGCGGTGCGTTGGCCCTCAGGTGCAATTTTCTAAGCTTAGTTTGCATGAGGCTGAGGAATATCCTGGAAGTTGAACTTAAGCACGGCTTCAGCAAAGTCAGAAGTAATCGTTAATGGACTATACACGTATCTCAGTAAATAAAGTATCTGAGATTGCAACTTATTTTTCAGGAAAAAAAAAATGCTATCTACATGAGGCCTTTTTTTTTTATCGTATTATAATATATTCCCGGTAACTACACACTTTCCTGAAGCCCTGCTGAAGTTCTACTTCCAGGATATTCCTCCGCCTCGTGCAAACTAGGCTTAACTAAGTATACAGAAAATTACACCAAAGGACAACGCACCGCATTCGTGCGCACTCAGTTGTAATGATATTTTGCATCAGAACTATTTCTTACTAGAGGCTACCAACACATATGTTTTATCTCTGTTTTTATTCATATTTATTAATAATGAAATATTTTTATTTATAAATAATATTTAATGCCGCCGCCGCTGAACCCTCATACACCACCGGATGGAATTTAGTGTTGTGAGACCGGAAGCCAAAACTTCCATAACTCACTAGGTGTTTGTGAAGCAAAAGCACCCTGACACTTTCTCAAATCATATGTGGGGCTTTGGGCACCGGGCCCTTATTTAGGCGAGTTATTTGGTGTCGCCTATTTTTAAATACAATAACGTTTTCGTGTGTTTGGCGGGGGAGTGAAGCTCCCCTCCAGCCTCCCGGCTGGAGTGAATGTTGTGTCGTGATGTATGTCTAAGCATGTTGAAATGTTGTTTGCAAGCGTGCTAATTAATTTCGCACGTAGTGTGTCGGCGAGTCCCTAGTCTCCCGATGTGTGAAAAGTAACATATTTAGGAAATAACTAAACAAGTCGTACNAAGCATGTTGAAATGTTGTTTGCAAGTGTGCTAATTAACTTCGCATGTAGTGTGTCGGCGAGTCCCTAGTCTCCCGATGTGTGAAAAGTAACATATTTAGGAAATAACTAAACAAGTCGTACAGGGGGTGATTTTTCAAAGGTTTTATTCAAAAAGTGTGAAGAAATCGTGAATAGACTATAAATGCTATAAATGTGTTGAAAAGGGAAAAAATTGTGAAAAAGGCTAGAAACAACATTTTTTTACTGTTTCCTTGGAATGTATCATAAGGGAAAGGAAAAAAGTACCAGATGGTATATGTAGTTAAACCCATTAGCTTACATCGCGCATAATAATATCCCACTGTTAGATATAATTGGCGAGAAATGCATTTACACGGGAACGCATAGCGCTGCGTCAGGATGGCACGTTACAACGCTTCCTATTGATCAGGAGTGACCTTGAGGCGTTTAAAATATCTATTAGGAATTCCCTTTAAGATTTCCACTGGCTTAGCAGTTGAACTGTATTGCAGTGTGTTTGAAATCCTGGTTTATTGGAGAAACTGTTAAACGTGTCCCCAGTGTGTGCACCTACGAAAATACATCATACTCCAGACTACAACGGAATAGTACTATAGTTACCACGCATGCTAAAATATTATTTGGGAGCCCTACAAAACAGTTAAAAACGGCTTTTTCAGACTACCGTATCTTAAAACACACTCGCCGGACCCGAGTCAAACTACGATAAGAGCCTGTATTGAACATTGCTACAGATGTTTTCATCAATAAAATGATAGGGTCGCCGCTGAAAGTTCCATAGGTGCAATCAGCGCCACGAGAACACCGCACGCCAGTTCAGAGCCCTGCGCGTAGAGGCGATGGCGCTATTGTAGCGCGTGCCAGTGTAACTCTTATAGCTCCCCCGCTTCTCGGCTATAAAAGGGGAAAAACTATGCAGGCAGGCGGGCAACTTATGTACTCTGTGCCCAAACCTCTCCATCCTAGGTTTGCACCAAGGACACGGGAGGGGGTATGCAAAGTTGCGAGCTCCACCTTCCACCATAGTTATGGTACCTCCCACTACTCTGGTTACAATCAAGAACAGCACCAGCACCGACAAAAGGAAAGAAAGCTCCCCCTATAACAATATTTCTCTTCTAGTGCTTCAAACACCCTTTAATAAATATTATCCCGTCCATCTTCTATTCTAGTAGAGATCTCTTTCTACGTCATAAATCCCCACCAAGGAGAACAGGGTCCAATCTCCGGCCGGGTCACTCTGGATTTTCGTAGTTGGGAATCGTACCGGATGATATCGCTGGTCAACGGGTTTTCTTGGGATCTTCCGTTTCACCCCGCCCTTGTATTCCGGCGCTGCTCCATCATCACCTCATTCTACCTTCATCGGCTCTCAAGACCTTGTTGTTAAGGGCATCAAAATTTCTCTCAACTCAACTACTTCATAAATTACATGAAATTTTGCAATTATGTTTTGTCGAGGTGTTTTTACGGTTTACCAAATCTCAGTCAAGCCGCGAGCATTTGTTCTTGTAAAGTCCATCCACGGTTACTTCCAACTTTTCTGAAGCCCTGCTTAAGTTCTACTTCCAGAATATTCCTCCGCATAATGCAAACGAAGTGTATTCGAGTCCAGAAAATTACACCCATTCCTGTGCACGAGTGTAATAATTTTTTGCATAAGAACTATTTTTGGTAAGCCTTACCAACACACATATTTAATCACTGTTTTCATTTATTTTAATTATAAATGAAGTATTATAATTTATATATAAAATATAAGTAAAAGTTCAATTTAATACAAAGTAATTTGCTTTTATGTTGACACAAGTGTAAAACGCTTCTGATACGCGGCATATATAGGAGACAACCAATCACGTCATACATGGAATGATTTTTCAAAGGTTCGATTCAATAAAGTGTGAAGAAAACAATAATAGATAACAGTTAGAATCTTCCCTGCAAGCTAGGCGCATGTGGCTCTGCCCAGAGAAGCGCTTAGGTTCTATCCCTAACCAGGACCTCCGACACTCCTCCTAGTTTTAAGGTAGGTTAGAAAAAAAAACCCTCTCCACGGAGTTGGCAACACTGGCTCGGAGGGCCGACAACGCACGTCTAGAGAGAGACGTAGAGAGAGAGAGAGAGAAAGTGGACGGAGCTGCGCCGGTGAAAGGCTCCGGAGTCTTCACAGCGGAGGGTGATACGGATCACGAGCCCGGAATTCGCCTGGGTAATTTAGAACCCCTCCCCCCACTCCGCCTCGTGAGGTTGGGCGGTGGTATTGCGTGGTCTGATGAGGAGTCTGTCCGCTCCTTATACATCCTCCGTGAGACGACGTTCATTACGCCGTTACGTGAATGCAGTGCGGCGCCGGAAGTGTTTAATGACGGCGACTGCAGCGGAAATCCGAGAGTAGGCTCGCAGCTGTATCCTGTTTTCGAGATTGGGCAACCCCCCCCCCTCCAAGTCCCCCAATA
>NQII01005007.1:0-12983 GCA_002778355.1 Clitarchus hookeri | reverse complement strand
GGGGGGATGAAAAGTCTTCAGGACGTTTGGGGGCCTGGAATTTGTCGCCTTATTCAGGTGAGAGACAGGAAGAACAATCGCAGTAGACTTGAGCTCAGGTGCAAACAGAACAACCACACCATTATAACAACATGAACTCACCATTGCCATTAAACGTCAAAGATATAGAAAGTAGTTCGTAAGGAGAGTTTTCAAAACTGCTCACCCACTTAACTGTGAATAGCCTACATGTTCTAGCGTCGGTGAAGTGAAAACGTGAAACTTGTGAAGCCAATCCGTACTTTTGATTAGTAGGTATAACAGGGGNGGGGGGGGGGGGAACCCTTGCTTTTTCGCAAATGTAAATATTACACTCGCAATGCAACGTTATTGCTCAAGAACTCTTTTGCTTCAATTTGTTGCTAATTTAACTGCTAGCGTGCTTGCCATTGTGTATGGTAGCGTATATGCTGTCATAGGCAATTTTTTAAAATGTTTATTTTGAAAATGCTTACTTCAGCGTGAACAGCCCTGGAATTTCTAATTTCAAATTACCGCTTCCAGACACCCAAAAGAAATTGAGTGAAGTTTCAAAACGTCATAATTTCCAGACGACTAAGAGTATAGTACACAGAATTTTTTTGTAAATTATGCTAATGTGTTAGTACAATTACAAACTTCCGTAAAAATCTAGTAGCAACTCTCGTTAAATTTCTTCTTTGTGATGTTACAAAAGCTGTATTTGTAATGCGACTAGAAAATTGTTTTTTTTTTTTATCAGTAATCTTTTCCAGTTACAGTGTCATGTCAAATTTGAATACTTTGCTGTATAGAGCCTCCAATTATTTTTTTATTTAAAACAAGTGAATGTATGTAAGAATGGCGGGGTATTATTTATGAATAAACGTTTGACAAATGGTTCTTAGGCTCTACCACACATTTATTCACCCCATTAGCCGTTGTTTTCTGAAATATATTTTATAATGGCACATATGCTGTTTTCAGGACACCGCGATACAATAACTTGTAAATTTTAAATTTAGTCCAAGTCAATGTGAATCCAAGAACTTTGGTTCTCAATGAACACGATGTACTCTTTCCTTTGTTGTTTACAAACAATTACGTGTCTTGCAGAACGCATCATTATTTTACAGTTTGTATNGCGATGTACTCTTTCCTTTGTTGTTTACAAACAATTACGTGTCTTGCAGAACGCATCATTATTTTACAGTTTGTATAATTAAGTTTTTTGTATGTAACAGCTAATGCAAAAACTGTCTGGAGCACATATTAGAGCGTGGTTTGTTTATTTTATAAGCGTTTCGATACGAATTTAAAAATAGTCATTTTATATTACGCAAACATTTGAAGTGACTATTAAGGGATTGCTTTTCGGAACGCTTTCCATAAATTACAGCACAACTTTCATGTTTGTCGGCAGATACATGACCGCATCATGCCCTGTGCTGAATTGGCAGCAGGCGACTGCAAACTTAAAAACATTAATTATGATTGCAGGTAATTTAGCTGCTAATGATGCTGCTCCATTAACTGCAGTTTCTCTGCATGTTGTCGTCGGAGTATAGTGTAAGTGGCGGTCGTTGTAACATGCCAACAGATGTTCCGAGTTATTTCCGTCAGTATTGCGTGGTCGTTACCTTTTACATGTGTCATCAGGCAACAAACGTGGCAGAATCGACATTGAGTAACACTAAACGTGTAGTATGCTCAAATATGTTAGGTACGTTAACAATTTCAATATTTTTGGNGAATCGACATTGAGTAACACTAAACGTGTAGTATGCTCAAATATGTTAGGTACGTTAACAATTTCAATATTTTTGGGCAGTGGGTACATAACTTATTCTTTGGTATTCATTTATACTTTCTTGCTAAATCACGTGAATAAATAACGATGATAATTAATTTTATTTGACCCTGTGATAATTGATGANTTTATACTTTCTTGCTAAATCACGTGAATAAATAACGATGATAATTAATTTTATTTGACCCTGTGATAATTGATGAACTTATAATGGTAATTTGAAGTGCAAATTTGAACTTTTAACAGCAACACGGGGATCTAAATGGTAAAATGTGATTAAGTGGAAGACAAGGCATGTTGGCTTAACTTCGCCACAATAACAATAAAGACGTTATCTAATCTAATCTAAGAATATCATTCCATGCATCGATTTACAGTTTCGCGTGTTTAAATTAAGATATTTTTTATACTAGTTTAGTGTTTAGTTATGACAACCAACAAGCTATCAGTGATATGAATGTAATAACGTATATTAGTACCTCGGTGCACAAATCAGATATCCACGGGGAAGATAATTGGGCACTGAACCTCACAGAGTACAGCACTGGTCAAATGTAACCCTCTTGTGCAACATGTAAACACTAGTCTACATTGGACACGGAACTTTAAGAATTATTATGTACAACCTGACTNAACCCTCTTGTGCAACATGTAAACACTAGTCTACATTGGAAACGGAACTTTAAGAATTATTATGTACAACCTGACTGACCAGCCATAATTCACCTGTTCACGCCAAGCATCTGTCAAACTGCATGCTCAAAGTAAGTCTACATACGAAACTATAAGAAATAGATAGAGACCTGAAGAATTCGCTGATTCATTTTGGGACAAGCTACAATTCAAATCACGTGTGTTTATATTACTTTAGCCATTGGTCCACACGGTGTTTGACACCANATAAGAAATAGATAGAGACCTGAAGAATTCGCTGATTCATTTTGGGACAAGCTACAATTCAAATCACGTGTGTTTATATTACTTTAGCCATTGGTCCACACGGTGTTTGACACCACCTGGAGAACGCTGGTCCAATCGTCGCCTTCCACTGTGACAGCAGACAACCAATGCGCAGTTGATATCGGCATATTTGTACATAAGACCGTAGAGTCTAGCCTGCAGGTCTTTGAATTCGGCAATTTTTCCGGTCTCTAGAAATAGAGAACTGAGAACCTTTCAAATATTAATAAATAGACGTGCAATCAGTTCTTGGTATCACATAAAGTAATAATGGAAGCATGAAGAGAATAAAATAGGAAATATAAATTAAGTGTTAGAATTATGAATTCTGAAAGGCTGGTAGGCAGTATATGAGAAAAATTGTTGAAGTGTTGGAATAAAAGCTTCCTAAGAATAACGGTAGTTTGGAAATATATTTTACGGGCACCACACACCTGTTGCTTTGATTCCTTTTCTGTTTGTTTGACATCCGCATTTTTTTTTTACCTAAAAACGAAAAGAAAAAACTCTTTAGTAGGGGAGGGAGCATACGTAGAAAAACCATGCTCCGGGGAAGTTTTCGTAAAGACATGCTGGCAATGGTTCTGTTTCATCATTAACTACCTTTGGATGAATAATTTAAATGGTGGCACTTCACACTCCGTTGTGTTTCATTACTATAACATAATCAAAATGGCTACCTCAAAAAGTTAAAAATGATCATAAGTCCTTTATTTATGGGTGGATTTTAACTTGCAAGGTCTCGTTCTAAAGAATAATTTGAGCTTTATAAAAAGTGTTCTTACGCTTTTTACGCTAAAACTATAGTTGCTAAGATAAAAAAAAAATATGTTATACATTTTGCGATGTTAGAAAAAATCACTATTTAAAGGCAGATTTAGTGGAGAAATAGCGTGACTGGATTTTAACAATCCTGCATTACTTGTAGGTTTAGTACTAATGTGGTGAAACCAAATTCAGAGTGGAGTATAGTTTTGGCGGTGTCATGAAGGTGGTGCCATTTCAATGAGAGTCATTGCATAACTATAAATATTTATGTTATCTATTAATCAATTTCAAAACTCTAAATTTCAATTTAAAGTGCTGTGATTTGAAAGAAAAATAAACACATTACATGGTAAGTAAATTGTAGTTCATAGTATGCAAACAAATCGCATTGCACTTTTGTGAAAGAAAAAAAGTTATTCGATAGCTGCAAGCAAAATAGTATTTTTTTGTTAATATAACCAGTCTCCAAGATTATACAAAAAATAAATAAGTTTATATGTATATATAATCACTATTTCAGTTATATTGTGCTAAATAATCTTCACTGCCAGATTTAATAATTTCTGGAAAACTTTTAGAGTCATTGCTATAGTTAATTCATGGTTACTTACAACTTTTCCGAAGCCCTGCTAAAGTTCTACCTCCATAACATTCGTCCGCCTCATGCAAACTAAGCTTTGAACCAAGTATAGAAAATTAAACCAAAGGGACAATGCACAGCATTCGTGCGCGCTCAATGTAATAATATTTCGCATTAGAAATATTTCTTACTAGCCATTACCAACACACCGATTTTCTCACTGTTTTTATTCATCTTAATGAAAAATGTAATATTATAATTTATAGATAACATGTAAGTATAAGTTCGATTTAACAAAAAATAAGGTACTTTTCTATTAACACGAATATAAAACGCTAGTGATAAGTGGCATTTTTACGAAAAAAAAACCAAACACGTCATTCATGGGGTGATTTTTCAAAGGTTTGATTCAAAAAGTGTGAAGAAACCGTGTCCAAAGCTCGTCACTTTGTTGTTGCTAATAGTGGCGCAGGAGGGAGCGACCTCATGTTTCCACCAACGTACTTTAATTCAGGCACACATTCAAACAACTGTGGATGTAACCGTCTCTACCTCCTTCAGCTGAGTACAGTTTCCAACATACATAGTAGAGCCCCCCTTCCCTTTTTCATGTCACCTTCAGAGGAATGAGGATTTCGTTGACATTAAAATCATCATCAATAAGTAGGGGCAGCGATATTTCGCGAAAAGATTTCGAGACAGGATACAGTCCAAAGCACTGTAGGGTCGTCCAGCTCCTTTGATTGGCTAAAAAATATTCTGGCCCGTGTTAACCGTTTGCGCACGAATCACGAAGGTTCAGTGTCGGAGTTACTTAGTCCTGAGTGACTTGGTCAAAGACGGACACGGCACCAGCAGCCAATGGAGGTATAACAACAGCTGAGGTGTGTATATAGTATTGAAGTCTACTGTGTGCTCCGATTTTTACGCGAAAAGTCACTAGGGGACGACAGAATTTTTAGCGTGTTGAAGTTTTGTTACGTTTGCAGATTTGACTTCGATTCAGTGCCTTCAGCGTGATGGTAAACATATCCAGATTTACGTCAATAGTATGTTTACGATTTATTCACACTTTCGAACCAAACTTTTAAAAATCACCCCATGTAAGACGTGCTTGGATGTCTCCTAAATACTTCGTGTCTCACAACCTTTTTATACTTCTGTTAACGTAAATAAGCCATATTTTGGGGGCCGTGGTGGCTGAGCAGTTAGACTGCTCACCTCCCACAAAGGCGAACCGGGTTCAATCCCCGGCCGGTCACTCCTGGATGTGGGAATCGTGACGGACGATGCCGCTGGTCGGCGGATTTTCTCGGGGATATCCCGTTTCCTCAGCCCATTCTTTCCGACGCTGCTACATACTCACCTCAATCACCTTCATCTGCTCTCAAAGAACTCGCTGTTAAGAGCCGTCCAAAGCTTCTCACTCACTTGAAGACCAAAATCGAACGAATAATAGTTTCATTGTTTTCATAGTTTTTTTTGTCGTGATTTAAAATTAACACTTGGACTCATCAACAAACATCTCCGTGAAACAAAATACTACAAATTCTTTGCTACACAAATGAACGCACTGTGATATGAATCACGTTAACCAGTAAGGAACATTCTATTGTAAGACTGTGAACTCGGCGCTATATTGGCTAACAGCTGTATAATAACGAATGTTGTACAGTACAGTGCAGTGTCCGGTGTGTAATGTACCATTAGTACAGTGGTTAGTGGTAACACAGAGATCAACAGACCTGCTGTTCCTGTAGCGATGCATACAGTTGATTAATTTCCAGCTTGTCTTGATTCGCTCTAACCCTTTCACTCCCAGACAAATTTAATGTGTCTGATATTGCAAACAAGGCATTTTTTTATCAGTGCTGTACTTAAAAGTCAGAGAACTTAATTCGTTATAAAAACCATTAAGCTGTGGGCTTTGTGTACGGTGATCAGTGATATGAACCAGTCATAACGTAGCGCAGTAGCATGGTTTGCGGATCAGTTAGCCACAGGGAAGCTCATTGGGCACTGAGCCTTGCAGTGTACAGTACCGGTCAAATATAATCTTCCAGTGCAACATGTATACAATTGTCTACACTGGGAATGAAAGTGTTAAATATTACCAGACCTCAAAGGATTAGCCCCCTTAACATGTTGTCCCGAGTATACTCGTACACGTCTGGCGTGTGGCAGAACCAGGTGAATCATTTTCGTTCTGTACAAGTTCAGAAGTCAGCACCAATACAGACGACGCCTTTCCCTGGGCATTGCGATTTGTTGTTGATGCACCAGCTATTTTATAATTAGTGGTTTCTTGCGCCGTTTATCTACTGAAACCATTTCCGTAAGGTTACGAAGTGTCATTCAAAGAAATCCGTAAGTACATTTCGTACCATGAAATTTCTCTTTTGCAACACTTGAAACAAGGAATCGATGTGTAAGTTAAGAGCTTAAAAGTCTGTTGCCGGCAGGAAAATTTACCCGTGCGACATCCTCCCGAGTAGTTGGTATAGTAAAGTTCAAATGACAAAATAATCTACGCGCAGTTATGAGGTAGCGAAGATAGGGGAGGGCTCTCTCGAATGCTCGCCGCTGGAGGGAGGGAAACCACGTGACAAGTGATGCGAATGATCCTCCAAAGCGGCACTGGAAAGCATAGAGGAACTCTTCCCACTGTAGACCGCAGTGATTGCTAGATTGCCGCCAGGAACACGCTTCTCCGGAGAGTTGCGCTCCAACATATGTAGCTAGGCCACTCCTCCACGCATACCCCATAGCGTTGTAGGTGTGCTGTACAGTCACTCGTGAACGCAGATGGGTCCTCAGTAGGTGCTCCCGCAACTGTAGGTATTGACTGGAATCGCGAGAGAGTGGTAACACTAGTAGGTCCAGGCGCAAAGGTCGGAATGGCTACAGTAGTTTGGTGTTGCCTACCGTTATTTTGTGGCCACGTCCTCGCAGCTGGTGGAACTAAGTTGGGCATGTTACTGCTGGCGCTATACACACAAAACTGATAACATCGCTCTCTACTACAGCTCTGTTGAATACCGTGCCGCGCAACTTACGTTTTTTTCGACACGTAATATGCACGCGCGGAGCAGCTCTCGCCCAACCGCTCTCGGCCGCTGGCGCTACTGAACTGAACAACCCTCACCCCTTCGTGCAGCGGCAATGGACTCTCCCGTCGCAACCGTCACGTTTCGAACTTCTGCGCACTATTTTATCATTTGGATTTCACTATACGTCTGCGAAGTGCCGGGGAATCGGTAAGTCACGGAGAGGACAACGGTGGGGGCGATGTATTCTGGGCACGCTCTTCGCGTTACTCATTCGGAGAAGACGTCCAGGGACGGCTCGATGATTGCGACACCCTCCTCCCTCTCACGCCACTGCCGGTTGTTTTCAAACTGCTTTAATGAGGTCGCCGCCGGTAGATGTCGCCCCCTGTGCCAGCCATTTCACTTCCGCAAGGCTCCCGCACGGCGGAGGTAATTACACCATATTCCACTCGCTCCCGGCTTCTGATGCTCACTANCGCTATACACACAAAACTGATAACATCGCTCTCTACTACAGCTCTGTTGAATACCGTGCCGCGCAACTTACGTTTTTTTCGACACGTAATATGCACGCGCGGAGCAGCTCTCGCCCAACCGCTCTCGGCCGCTGGCGCTACTGAACTGAACAACCCTCACCCCTTCGTGCAGCGGCAATGGACTCTCCCGTCGCAACCGTCACGTTTCGAACTTCTGCGCACTATTTTATCATTTGGATTTCACTATACGTCTGCGAAGTGCCGGGGAATCGGTAAGTCACGGAGAGGACAGCGGTGGGGGGGATGTATTCTGGGCACGCTCTTCGCGTTACTCATTCGGAGAAGACGTCCAGGGAAGGCTCGATGATTGCGACACCCTCCTCCCTCTCACGCCACTGCCGGTTGTTTTCAAACTGCTTTAATGAGGTCGCCGCCGGTAGATGTCGCCCCCTGTGCCAGCCGTTTCACTTCCGCAAGGCTTCCGCACGGCGGAGGTAATTACACCATGTTCCACTCGCTCCCGGCTTCTGATGTTCACTCGTAAATACCCAACTGTTAGTTACATGTTCTATCGTGTGTGTTATTACAAGGAACTCATATTTAGCCTACTTCTTAAAAACAAAATCTCTTTTGCAACATCTGTAACAATAAATTAACGCTTATTTTGTGAAAAAAATACAAGGAAAAATGAAAAAGAAAGCAAAAAAATATCACCCCATTTTTTTTTTTAATGTGGTAGGTGGCGTTATTGGAAGTGGTGCTACAGTGGAGTGGAGTGGAGCCGATTGGGGGAAGTGAGGTGATTATAGAGCAGCGCCATAATGCAAGGGCAGGGAATGCAGGAGATCCCCGAGAAAACCAGTGGACCAGCGGCATCGTCCGGCACGATTCCCACATGTNGTAAATACCCAACTGTTAGTTACATGTTCTATCGTGTGTGTTATTACAAGGAACTCATATTTAGCCTACTTCTTAAAAACAAAATCTCTTTTGCAACATCTGTAACAATAAATTAACGCTTATTTTGTGAAAAAAATACAAGGGAAAATGAAAAAGAAAGCAAAAAAATATCACCCCATTTTTTTTTATGTGGTAGGTGGCGTTATTGGAAGTGGTGCTACAGTGGAGTGGAGTGGAGCCGATTGGGGGAAGTGAGGTGATTATAGAGCAGCGCCATAATGCAAGGGCAGGGAATGCAGGAGATCCCCGAGAAAACCAGTGGACCAGCGGCATCGTCCGGCACGATTCCCACATGTGAAAATTCGGGAGTGACCCGGCCGAGGATTGAACCCGGTTCGTTTTGTTGGGAGGCGAGCAGTCTAACCGCTAAGTTACCGCAACCATCAATACAGGAAGTATATTAAACCATTTCAGTATTCACAAATATTGACTAATTAACTATTAATTAAACGCTAAATCACAGAATAGTATGTGTACAGAAGCGAAATGGTGTAGTCGTTCATTTGATGTAAGCGAACTACATCGCTCATTGGCCGCGCGAAGCTACCGAGACGGGTTTTTGGTCTGATTGGCTGTCACACATTATGGACTACACCCTATTGGTCAGCCTGCAGTCTAACGAGTTAGTCTCCAGGATCTGATTGGCGAACCACGTTCCGCCATAATGCTGGCCGGTGATCTCATTTTGCTTGCGTGTGTGCTGGNCTCCAGGATCTGATTGGCGAACCACGTTCCGCCATAATGCTGGCCGGTGATCTCATTTTGCTTGCGTGTGTGCTGGCTGCTGGTGTTATCGTTAGAGGCTGTTAACGGTAAACCGAACACTTTCGAATGCCCTGCTTAAGATATACACTGAAGAGCCAAAAAAACTGGTACACCTGCCTAATATCGTGTAGGGCCCCCGAGCACGCAGAAGTGCCGCAAGACGACGTGGCATGGACTCGGCTAATGTCTGAAGGTATGCAGGAGGCATTTCACACCATGGATCCTGCAGGGTAGTCCACAAATCCAATCTGCGCCAATTTGAGAAAGAGTTGCACGTCTGTCACGTTTTAATGATTCTCGCCAGTCGTCGTTTGTCCCGTTCTTTCACGATCTTTTTTCCGACCGCGGCGATGTCGAAGATGTGTGATGTTTTACCGGATTCCCGATATTCACGGCACACTCGTGAAATGGTCGTACGTGAACATCCAGATGTTATCGCTACCTCGGAGATGCTATGTCCCATCTCTCGTGCGCCGACTATAACACCACATTCAAACGCACTTAAATATTGATAACCTGCCATTGTAGCAGCAGTAACCAATCTAGCTGCCGACCACATCGCGTTACTCTGATTGGTTCCATACCTCTGTTATTTGCATACGAACGCCTATACCAGTTTTTTTGGCTCTTCAGTGTACTTGTACATCCATTGTGTATTCTTCCACCATAAGTAAGATTGGCATTATCGTATGCCTCATCACTTTACTCATGCGTCGATTAAGTGAAACTGTCAAATTATTGGAAAAGTAAGTATTTTACAAATTTGTTAATTATTACACATAACGTGCATTCAAAAACAAGAAAAGAAAATAAATTACTTAAGTTTTTACTAATGTCTACATAACACTTTTAATTTCACGTTATGTCATGGAACTACTTTCCCTCAGTCGAAACCGACTTTACTGAACGCGTCCCTGCAAGCGCGTGTGTCCGTTCAAATATGTGCAGTTAGGGACAGTAACATTTTTCAAAAGTTAATTTCAAAAGTGCTCAGATAACCGTGAACAGCTCACGTGCAAGTGTGCACAGTAATACATTTCTGTACTCTTATAATCCATTCACGGTTACTACCAACTTTTCTGAAGCCCTGCTGAAGTCCTACTTCTGGGATATCCCTCCGCCTCATGCAAACAATGTTTAACAGGGTCTAGAAAATTATATGAAAGAGAAAACGCACCGAATTATTGCGCACTCACTGAAATAATATTTTTCATGAGAACTATTTCTTACCAGGCATGCCCGACACACCTATTTTCTCCCTGTTTTCATTCGTATTAATGACAAATTAAATATTTTAATTCGTATGTATGAAATATAAATAAATGTTCAATATAACCCAAAATTAGATACTTTTATGTTAACGCAAATATAAAACGCCTGTCATAAAGCGCATATTCAGGAAACAACAAAACACGTTATAAACGGGGTGATTTTTCGAAAGGTTTAATTCAAGAACTGTGAAAAAACTGCCAAGAGACTATAACAAACATTTCTTCGGGAACTAGTTTAAGAAATTTTTATTTTAAATGCCGTTTCACACGGTTAAAGTTCACTTCAAATTTACTGAATTAAACTCCTTTAATGCTGTGTAAAGTTGCTAAGACGTCATAATCACGACCATTTTGTGTTTCAACCAGTGTATAACTCAAATTACTTCAGAGATTTTCGTTTACAACATGTTCTACATTTTCTTGAATCCAATCATTCAACTACCACTATGAATTATTAAAACAGTGTAAATATAAAAATAAGTGTCTTAATCTAGAGATTTATGCGCATTTAAGCTATAAAAATAATCGCATACATTTATTTCATGCAAAGTAAATAAATCATCTTAGAAAAAAAATTATTTGTTTTGATGTTAACAAATAATTTTAGCATAGTATATGGTTTGTAGAGGTTTTAAATATAAAACAATTTATTACAAATTTTCTAACCTAAATATTTGCGAAAAAAAATTCAAGTTTCTACAGCTGAGTGCGTAAAAGCCTTTCTAAACTTTGAAGTAATAATTCAATTTGTACAGAATTCAATTCATTAAGTGCATGTGAAACCTTTCTGTATTCTAAAAAGTTGACAAACATTTGTTGAATTAAATAAAATATTTGATCGCGTGTAACAGCCTTAACATCAAAAATGAAAAATTTTATTTTTCAACACCTTGTTTTATGAAACATGCAAACATTTTACGTTTATTCATGCTTTTAACAAACTCAAAGTCTGAAGTTCTAGCTTGTTAAAATCAAAATTTGTTTTAAACATTCTACGGTAAAGTATTTAAACATATTTTTCTAATTTATTTAAAATGTTACAACAATATTCTTGATATGATAACTAGTTTCGAAAAAAAAAAAATTGTTGTAAACGTACAAAAGAATACGGATTGCACGCCAAATCAGTGTTTTGCGCTTAGGGGCGATAGGTCACTTGGTGCATGTGTCACTGTCGTCTTATGTCTGCCGTGCTTCGGTGACTCGTACTAGGAAACAGCTCCAGGTATACACGACCACATCATGTGTTATTGTGCTCTGAACTGCCGAATATTGCGTAAAACAGGCTATAGGTACAGACCCGAACATTTCGCGAATTCACTTGAGGACAAGCTAGGCTTCCAAACGCATGTTCATTTGACTTCCTTTTTTCAATTGGATCGCAGTTTGTAAGACACTCCCTGGTCAAATTTAAGCCGATAACCTACCTGAAAGGAAACAGGGACCATATATTGTGCCATCTAGTCTGGGGTAAAACTGGAGCATCAGCCAATCAACAACTAACTGAGGCTCGAGTTCACAACGGGTTGTGGAGTCTAGCTTTCTGCTAAATGATATATCTTCTTTAGTACATTCATCTACTTTAGTTACTGCTGGTGTATATTTATTAATTCGATTTACTCCGCTATATGTTAATAGTATGTTGTCTTCATTATTATTATTTATATCTTTAATGACAATATTTATGTCCGGTTTTTGTGCTAATTTTGAATTTGATTTAAAAAGGATTATTGCTTTATCTACTTTAAGTCAATTAGGTGTAATAATATATATTCTTTCTTTTGGTTATATTTATTTAGCTTATTTTCATTTATTAACTCATGCTTTATTTAAGGCTTTATTATTTATATGTTCAGGGGTAATTATTCATTATTTTAATAATTGTCAGGATATTTGTTATTTGCGTAATTTACAGCAAAATTTTCATGAGTGTAACTATAGCAAGGACAGGAAAATTACGCGAGTTCATCTAATGACAAGACATCCATCAAACAAATGTACATTGGAATAACTTTGCAACGGGATAACAGTATATCAGACACACCCTGGACGATTCTGAGCCAACCGCAGACTTGCAAGGAAACAAGTAGCGAATCCCATACTNCAGTATATCAGACACACCCTGGACGATTCTGAGCCAACCGCAGACTTGCAAGGAAACAAGTAGCGAATCCCATACTCCCAAGTGTGAAGTAACACTGGCTACTCTCTGGGACAGCAGCCAATGAACAAACACCTGAGGCTGCAGTATACACATGACTGTGGATTATAGCCTACGGATTATTGAAATCACGCGATTTTTCTGTCTATAACTATACGTAGGGCCAGTGACTTTTCACGTAAAAA
>NQII01005006.1:75726-178603 GCA_002778355.1 Clitarchus hookeri | reverse complement strand
CCACATATCCGCGTAAAATTGCGGAGGGCGAAAACATAAAAAAAAAACCTCCACCATCCCCTTCCCACCCTCAGAAGAATTGATAATTTAAACCATTATATAGTCAGTTAAAATTCTCCAATACAAGGAGATCAGCTACCGTCAACTTGCCAGTGTTTTTCGTCTGCGAATACGTGCTTCTGCTGACTGATAGAGAGATGAAGTTTCACTGTATTTCAAGAAATGAAACGAATTAAAATTCTGAAAGTTGATTCAGAAAACCATTGAAGTCTTAGTTACTGCCATCCAATATTTCTGCTAACCGAATATTTCTAAGAACCTCTGCCAAGAACCCTATGATTCTTGGCAGGCCTTTCGGAAAATGCAAACTGAAGCAAGTCGAAAAATTACTGGATATAATCCAAATAAAGTTGTCATTATATATATACATACACACACACACCTGTCTTTCTGTGTGTGTGTACGGTGAATCTGAAAAACACCGTCACACTCCACCAATAATTCAGAAATATACGTAAGACCTATGATCTAAAATGATTCCTAAGTAGGAGATAAATCACAAGTTAATTGTAAATATTACAAAAAGTATTTAAGTGGATTAATGGTCTTCTGGATAATGTGTAGTTGAACGATTATCTACAACTACAGCAAATCCTGTCGTTGTCATAAAAGTTGCCACAGGAAAAATAGGGGGTGTAACCTTTACGTTGCGTAAAATTTAATTATTTCGAATCTTAATTGGTTTTTCGATAACGTAACATTAATCGGCGCGTTAAAATGAAAGGAAAAGTTAATTCTCATTTTACAGCATATTCACAATGGTGCGATTGTGTGTATAACTGTAAACAATATGTGTTAGAAAATGACAGCCCATTCTCCAGTGCAGGTAGAACGTTGCGGCATTCTAACATGTTCGTTTAGCCAATGGAACCTACATTGACAAAGTTAGTATGACTTTTGGAGTGTGCCTAAGGAAGCAATTTCCACTGACTCGTAGGCTGACGCAGGAGGACATCAAAAAACATACGGATATTACAGTACATGCAATTACAAAGCACACAAGAAGAAACGATAATTTTTAAATGAGACCTTCAAATTGCCTACCATCAAATTCAACGCACAGGTTATAGCGTCGCTGCAGGGATTGTCGAACACTTCCAAATACTCTTGGCATGTGGCGGATTCTGTCAAACACATTAGACAATCATTAGACTATTGAGCTTCCCTTCTTCGGGCGACAATATTTTTTCGTTCTTAATCCTTTTAAGTGCTGTAAACCCTCTTTCTGCTGAGCAATTACTAACAGGCAATTTTAGGGCATATCTTTATTGCCAAGCCTTTCTCATGCGGCTCACTAAACCAGTAACTAAAATACTGTTACAAGACGCCTGAGGGGCGTATCTGAGTTCGTGCGGAATGGAGGTCTTAATAAAAAATAAATAACTAAATTTGATTTTTAACTTATTCACGCCGCTATTATTTAGAGCATTTAATTATCTGTCTCTACTATTACTCAATTTATTTCACAGTGAACGGAATATTTATTGTATATTTCAACTCGAATTAACGTCCTTCTTAACGACTCTGTTTCGTTATAGTCAGTTAACTCGTACTCATCATTAACACACGTTCAGTCTGTCTGTTGCCATCATTGGTAATGTCTTTCACCCACGCATCTAGTCCAATAGTCCAGCCTGCCAGCCGCAGATTTCCCTTCCTCTGGTCACTTCTATAGCCACTCGTCTATCGCTGAAACTCAGTCACTCACACATTCAACAACTCTGGACCCGGAGGCCCATCGCACTATTTNAGCCACTCGTCTATCGCTGAAACTCAGTCACTCACACATTCAACAACTCTGGACCCGGAGGCCCATCGCACTATTTATACTCTGTTGGCCTTTGCCTGGAAAGTTCGATACACCTCGAGTCACGCTTAGAGAAACTAGGGCAGTAAATTACTAGAAAATGCTTCAGATAAATACACAAACTCAATGCAACCAAGATGAGAAGCATGCGCCGCAAAAAANGTAAATTACTAGAAAATGCTTCAGATAAATACACAAACTCAATGCAACCAAGATGAGAAGCATGCGCCGCAAAAAAGATTAAAGTGTCGGCTAGCTTTTTTTAATTGATACGCGGTTCCTGGGTATCACTCCCTTGTCATTCAAAACATTCCATTTACTTGCCGCCACCGCTATCATATAACTTATCTTTCCTTCACTTCCACTCACTCTCGCGTATTAAAGCAGCGTGCCCGTAACAAAATGGAACTAATAAACTAAGTTTTTATAAACAATCTATGGAACGGTTTAATTCAAAGGTAAAATATTAAAAGTGTGCAAACTCATCGAACATTAAAAATTTTACCTTACAAAATTTTGACTTCATTTCCGCCCCCAAATTGGCGCTGCTCTGTGCACACACAAAGTGGGACCATATATTGAAAGAGGGGCTTTGTACACACAAACAAAACTTCAACAACGGGGTATTAATTTTTAAAAGAAAAGAAACACTTGTAAATGTCTNGGTATCAATATTTAAAAGAAAAGAAACACTTGTAAATGTCTTATCTCATATATTGAGTTTTACTTACATTATTTCTTACTTTTTTGCCTGTTTTACACTATTTTGCGTCCTTTAAGCAACACTTGGTGGAAAGGGTGGCTTCCTCCCACCATCCCTACTAGCAGGGTCCTGTAGGACTACACATGGCGAAATTTCCACACAGCTTGCACTATAAAACTGTGTGTTATAAATATATTTTTTTTTTTTCAGGAAACGCATAGTATGATGCTACGCCACTGTCGTTCTCTTGCCTTTGATAAAGAGCTGATTGCGGCACATAAGTGGGAGATATAGGAACATGTGAAGCGTCAGCGTTAATCACAAATGTTAGTGGCGCTGGTTTATGTAACCAAACAAAAATTAAATGATCGTCGACTTGCTCCTCCAGCAAGGGTTGCCAAACTATGCCACATTCCGTTATTTTTGGCTACTTTTTTATTTGTGGCTGAGGTGCTGAAAAATATATTGTTTGACTTTTGGTGGCCAATTTAGGAAGAGAAGAAAACAAGCAATCGTAATCAATTTTTTTTCTTAACTTTCAGCACGTCGGTTTTTGCAGTCTTTGAAAACTAGAAACATTATCACTGTCTTCTTGTGGTTTGGATGGTTTGGTGTTTTAGGAAGGTGGGTGGGGGCGAGAGGGGGCAAGGATTTAGATATTTGTTTTATTCATGAAGCATTCTGCGAAGTGTTTTAGTAATTGTGAGGCGACACGGAAAAGGCACATGAAAAACGTACGCTACACCGAGAAATAAGGTCAGTTAATAATTTGGTGGTTTTTACTATTCCTCAGTTAACTGTTTAATATAATTTTTAATTTTTTTAAAAAGTAAGTGTTTATCAACTTTGGGCAGTACGTCGCGTGGGATTTAGCGGATTAGCTTTACATTTGTGTGGCACGCCAGTCTCCAGACACAACGCCACTGTAGTGGAAGAAACTTCTGGGGCGAAGCTGAGGGAAGTGTACAGAGTAGGAATGAGTCGAGTTAATGCGAGCTCGGTTGCCATATTTCTGGCCAGTATTTTTCCGTTATATTCAGTGCATTTAAATATCACTAGCAGTCTACCGAAACGCGACATGAAAAAATATTTGAATGTAGGGAGTAAAAGGAAAGAAATTTAATAAGAATACTGTTACCACGACATTAAAGCACTATTTGATATAGGTGCACACGCCACGAATATGGCGGTGGGTCACTTGTCGAGTGATACTTCCTGAGTGCGCTGAGGTCAAAGAACCTCTCCACATATACCGCGAACTCTAGAAGTGCACGCCAGAAAAATGGCGTCACTAGTCAGTAACATGTCAGTACGTCGTTCGTCAATCAGCGCTTTGCAACCTACTCGGCAACCAACAGCCCAGCCAATAGCTAATCTTTCGTTGTATAGTCAATTCTCGGTTACTTCCAACTTTTCTGAAGCCCTGATAAAGTTCTACTTCCAGGATATTCCTCCGCCTCTTGCAAACGAAGCTTAACCGAGTACATAAAATTACACCAAAGGGACAGCGCACCGCATTCGTGCCCACTCAATGTAATAATATTTTGCATAAGAACTATTTCTTAGTGGGAATTACCAACACACCTATTTTGACCCTGTTTTATTCACATTGATTATAAATGAAATATAATAATTTATAAATAAAATATAGGTAAAAATTCAGTTCAACTAAAAATAGTTTTTTCCAAACCTACACTAATTCTAAGTGTTAGATGTACGTCCGAGGTAGTTAACCTATATCTAAGAAGAGAAAGGCAAAAACCGGCATATGCATCGTAAAAATAAACCTTTTGGACAGAAAATAATTAAAATTGCGTGCATTAATATAAAATGCTACAGGAGACAGATAGGTAGGAACCATGCTCTTTATTAGTGGGTAGAGAAATACTGGTAGAGAGGGGGCGGGATCTTATTTCCATTGTGATGGTTGGCGTTGGTTTAACCATAATGGAGGGGAGACTTCACTCTGTTGGGAGGAAAGGTACAATGGGGCATGTACCCCCCCCTCCCCGAAACACCATTGAATTTCTAAAAACCATAAATTAAAAATATTAAAAATGATCCGTCAGTGAGTGTCAGAAAGGCTAACGATTAACCAGATTTTATTGGTTCTAAAAGAGAAAGGAAAGGAGAATTAATAATTACTCTAAATAGCCTTATTTTAAATCCAAGTCAACGGGCACACGGGCACATATGTGTGATGATTGCTGTTTAAAACTAGGTACTTTTATGTTAACACAAGTGTAAAACGCTTCCGACACATGATGTATTTCGGAAACAACCAAGCACAACATACATAGGGGGNTCGGAAACAACCAAGCACAACATACATAGGGGGACTTTTGAAAGGTTTGATTTAAAAAGAGTGAAGGAACCGGGAATAGACCATACTGAGTAGCCTATCAGACGCAACGCAACGCCCGCGCCCAGAGCCTCGTGCAGCCAGAGATTGGCCACGCCAACGTCAAAGGAACCGCCTCGGCATTTCGCCTCTGTATACTAATCTTCTCAGTGATTCCATCGTGTATGCCAATGTCCTATACCGCCGGAGAGACCAGGGTTGTCAACTCGACGTGGCAACACTGTAGAGGCGGCGTGGCGCAGTAGGCAGACAGTTCTTTCTGAAAAGGCGATACGCGTTATCAGCCGATTTGTTAAGGCGCGTTATCTGCGGAGGCCATAAAATAAGCAATAATAATANAAAAGGCGATACGCGTTATCAGCCGATTTGTTAAGGCGCGTTATCTGCGGAGGCCATAAAATAAGCAATAATAATAACGCGGTCGATTGGCTTAACAAACAAGACAGGAGGCTATCGCACTTGTTGAGGCTGCAGGCGACCTTTAGTCCCCGGGTCAGCTTGCTGTTGGAGTCGACCCGTGACTAACCGCGAGTGTGCTGCTCATCGCTTGCACTCCTCCTCCTGACCCTAATAACAAGCTACTCTCATATTAATTTACCAACGATAAGGCGGTTGGTTCCGTTGACCCGGTTACTCGCGCTGCCGCTGCCTGGTTCGAGCCCGATATGACGCACGTCGTCCACAATCACACGCAACACGTACAACTATTATTTGATGCCGCCGATTGTACGTTTTAAACATGTGACGTCCGTTTTCAGATGCCTGCAGGGTTCATCTAATACATATACAACATGATTCACAAAGATGTGTACCAACCCGAACAGGTTATTCCTCACCGAAAAACAGAAAGTTTGATATATTAAGTAGAACATCCATAGTACACTTCCAACACCGAGAACACTCCTAAAGGACCCAAACTCATTGAATGCACAGAGCAGGGTAGGAAAATAGCATGATTAGCCCAACTTGTTCAGCTGAGTAGCTCAGCACGTGCGTCAACGGCAACACTGATGAGCTGTGTATAAGGGTAGGTCGGGAAGCCGCTTATAGGTAGTGGCATTGTGTTTCCCCGCCATTCGTGGGAACAAGCATGCCGCGTCGACGAACAAGAGAACAGGTTTCCGCCTTTGATAGCAGGAGTATCATGGCCTATCGGGCTTGTGGATTATCCCACCGCGAAATTGGTTCTCGCGTTGGAAGAAATGCAAGCACAATGAAGCGGATATGGGATCAGTGGGTCTAGGANTGGTCTAGGAGGACGGGCTGAGCGACGTGCAGGAAGCCAACAGCCCCGTCACGCCAACGAGCGCGAGGACAGACTACGGTCCGTACGTCCTCATCAAACATCCTCGCTCAGACATTCAGGCACGTGGCACATCAATGTGTGGCCGCAAGCACGATGCGTTGCTGTCTGCAGCATAAGGGCATCATGAGGGCGCCCATTACTGCGGCTGCTACTGACTGCTCACCACACGCACCTGCGACTACAGTTGAGCGTGAAACGTCGGACCTAGAGGGACGAATGACTTACCATCGTCTTCTCCAACGAGAAAATTCACTTCTTCTTGCAACACCGCGATGGTCGCAACCGTGGCTGACGGCACTGTAGNGGGCATCATGAGGGCGCCCATTACTGCGGCTGCTACTGACTGCTCACCACACGCACCTGCGACTACAGTTGAGCGTGAAACGTCGGACCTAGAGGGACGAATGACTTACCATCGTCTTCTCCAACGAGAAAATTCACTTCTTCTTGCAACACCGCGATGGTCGCAACCGTGGCTGACGGCACTGTAGCGCATGCCTGACCGAGTCCTTGCATTATGCTCAGTCATACCAGCCCAGCACCTGGAATTATGATATGGAGTGCCATCGGATTCCCGTTCATATCTCGCCTGGTCCACATTGCTGGTAGGCTTACCAGCAACATTTACATCACCGAGGTGTTGGAGCCTGAAGTTGTCCCCTAGCTTCAGGGCCAGCCTGGGATCTGTGCCAACAAGACAATGGGCTACCACATGTGGCATACATCGTCAGATGGTTCCTGGACGACCACCGTGTCACAATACTTCCCTGGCGTGCGCGTTCACCGGATCTCTCGCCTAGAAAATGTGTGGGCCATGGTCGGATGACGACTGGCCTGCCACAGTACATCCGCGGCCATAACGAATGAACTTTGGGCATGTATTGAGGTACCCCAGACGGACATCCAAATCATCTTCCTTTCAATGCCGCGTCATGTAGCAGCGGTTATTGCATCCCGTGGTGGGGCCCCACCGTTCTGATTTATCCATATTCTGTACGTCATACCGAGCTGAAAGAGTAATTATGTTACTTGTGTATGATGGGTATTCTGTTCAATAAACCTGGTTGTGATAGCTCACGTCCTTCTTAGTGTGTCAACGTATACTTTTATGATGCCTGTTTTGTTGCTACTGCCTCTAGCAGTCCACTAGTCCGACGAACCAACGAAAAATATGTACATTTAGGACTACTTGAAAATATAAACATATATGGGTAGGCCTATACACTAGCATTTTTAAGATTATAGATACCGCACATTTGATATCACTGAATTACAACTTTAAGGCGAGACTTCCGTAACTCCAATATGGACATAGTTACGATTTTATGGAGAAAAAAAAAAGATCCGGAGTTAAAACAAACTTGACATAACAATGCCCGTGTTAACTTCAATGTGAATTGGCCTCCAGAGCAATGGCAGTGGAGAGATGCGGCAGTGGCTGTTGGACCGGTGTTGCACGGAGCATTGCGGACGCAGCCATGGATACTGGGAGCAGAGGGCGTGGTGGTGATCCACTCTGCTGGTGCTCACAGCGGCACAAACCCGCAACTCTCCCCACACACTACCAGCGACGATATACATATAGGCTGTACCCTATCAGACAACTTTTATCATTCTACCCCTTTTTAAAATAAATATTACCATGTAAGTAATATAATACACAATGTATATACTTCACCGGGCTCGAAAGTTAACGTTTAAGGCTACGAAAAATATATTTATTACCTATTATTCCAAACGAGAGGGCTTCAAAAAGTGCTAACTTTACCGTGAATAGCATATACCATCTAGTCGTATACCTGCCTGCTCCCTTCCTTCCTAAGCGGTTAGACCGCTCGCCTCCCACCAAGGTGAACGAGGTTCAATCCCCGGACGTGTCACGCCTGGATTTTCGCAAATGGGAATCGTGTCGGACGATGCCGCTTGTCGGCGNGAGGTTCAATCCCCGGACGTGTCACGCCTGGATTTTCGCAAATGGGAATCGTGTCGGACGATGCCGCTTGTCGGCGGGTTTTCTCGGGGATCTCCCGTTTTTCCCGTCCTTGCATACCGGCGCTGCTCCATTCTCACCTCATTCCACCTTCATCGGCTCACAAGACGTTGTTAAGAGCCGCCCGAATCTCTCAACTCAACTGAACCCTTCCTTCATTCGATCACACATCAAGACAGCCAGGAGGTTGCATCATAATGCATTGTGGAACACACATCTGTGGTAAGGCAAGCTATGCATTACGTGGCTAAAGTTAGGTTACATTACCATAACAATTAATGGAAACAGATAAACTGGTTTGAAAACATCTCAGTAACATAGTCCATCATTTACGATTACTTCCAACTTTGTCAAGCCCTGCTGAAGTTCTACTTTCAAGATATTCCTCCTCCTCACTAAAAAAAAAAAATTTAACTAAGTCTAAAAAATTACATCAAAGGGGTGCCGCGGTGACGTAGCGGATAGACGACTCGCTTCCCAGCAGCCATGACATAGCCCCAGGCGACGAGTTAATTACTTTGTTCAATATCCATTATATAAACCTGAGAATAAATATTTAGTGCTATTAAAGAATCAATTATTTTACGCTTATTGATGGGGGTGATACATATGTTATGAATTTGACAGCTGTATCTTCAACAGGTCGGAAATTACGACCAACTATGCTTATAAGTACACCTAGGGTANTGTTATGAATTTGACAGCTGTATCTTCAACAGGTCGGAAATTACGACCAACTATGCTTATAAGTACACCTAGGGTACACATTTCTCTGTGAATTTTCGTTGTTGGGGGGTGATGCATATTTTACAAATTTGTCGCCTATATCTTAAACAGCTCGGGAATAACTGTGAACTATGCTTATAGGGCTTAAATNTCATATTTTACAAATTTGTCGCCTATATCTTAAACAGCTCGGGAATAACTGTGAACTATGCTTATAGGGCTTAAATGATTCTGTGATAATTTTTTTTCATTGTCGCGGGTGTGCTGTGTATCAGAACCTGCTATGCTTATACGCTGTGAGACGTTACATGATAGGAGGGCAATGAATATGAACATTCCTCAGCCATGATTAATGATACTATCTTTTCAATGTTGGTATCCTCANTGGCACATTTGTACGAAACTGCCATTTCTCTCTCGAGGACGCTGGCCAGGGGGCTGCGGCTACAACGGAATACCCATGTGTGTGGTTATGCTATGCAGATGGTAAGTGGGAGGACAACGCTGCATCAAGTATGTGCATTACTTCTTTTGCGTACTGACTGAGCATACAGCATATTTTTTCTCCNGCAGATGGTAAGTGGGAGGACAACGCTGCATCAAGTATGTGCATGACTTCTTTTGCGTACTGACTGAGCGTACAGCATATTTTTTCTCCCACACACACACACACACACACCTCGCCTGGCTACGATTAATATTCATCCTAAATCTTTAAATATATATACTTCCATCGCTTACATCAGGGGAGTGATGGTAAAAACATTTAACGTATTTTATCTCGACGAGACGGGGGCTATAACGATATATGAACGATTATTATTGTATAAACATAAAAGTTATTTTTAAATACTACTACTTCTCCCGCGTANCTTCTGCCGCGTAGCCCAAGCCTATATGTGTTTTCGAAACAGACATTTCTCTAGGACTCTGGTCAGAGCCTTCGGCTATAACGGAATATGAAATTTTATTTAAACATTTAAAAAAAAAAAGCCTATATGTGTGTTGTCGTATTTTTACGAAACCGTCATTTTCTCGAGGACACAGCCAGGGCCTGGGGCTATAATGGAATATGAAAGATGTGATGTACATCATCTCGTAGGAAGGACTTAAATGATAATCTAATTTGGGAAGACTCTGAGATCACCCTACCTGCTTGCCATGTAAGAGCATGACGTATATCATCTAGTAGGAATGACTTAAATGCTAATTGATTTTGGGAAGACTCTGTGATAACCCTCCCTGCTTTACTATTTATTTTGCTGTACTAGACAATGCTATAGCATCTGTTTTTTTCAGACGCGCAGTGTTGTCTAGCCGTGAGTGATGTGCAGTACAGTGTTCGTCACTTGTTGAATACATGTTGGTATGTGATAATAACTACTTTTCTTTTATTTTTTATGCCTGCTAGTATTATCGTTTTGAGAGTGTATTTTTTTTCGGTCTAACGTAATGTATAGTGTTAGTTGCGTGTGCAATATGCAGCGGTCGGTGGGAGTTTATAACTATTTACCTTTAAATTTTTTTTTAAATATANTCGGTCTAACGTAATGTATAGTGTTAGTTGCGTGTGCAATATGCAGCGGTCGGTGGGAGTTTATAACTATTTACCTTGACATTTTTTTTAAAATATCTAATCATCAATATATATATAAGTGTGTTTGACTCTTGCATAACTACTGGTTTACATACACTGTGTTTAGTAGCAAGCGAATTATAATGTAATGTTACATTAACTTTGGTGATATATAGATAATATACATCAATTAACATATTGTAGATTTTTTTTAGGTTGGTTCGTGTGAACATAAGTTCTTTTTCCTGTTAGTGGTTTTTCCAGCTGTTTACTAAAGCTCTCGTCGCAATAGTAAGACTGATGGGTTGAATGCCTGTTGTACTGTTCGGGACGGTCTGGTCTCTTTAGAGGTCCTTACTGCTAACCATGTTAAATGTTTTCCCTTTAAATATATACAAGTAAAGTCGAATCCAAAAGGATTGTGGGGAATGTTTTATTATTATCATTATTTTTATTATTATTATTATTAAAGTATCTTTACTATACTGGTACATTAGTTTTAGTATGTGTGTTTGACATCACATTTCCACCAACAGAAAAATAATATACATATCCAGAAGTTATATATATATATATATATATATATATATATACAAAAAAAAATATATACAATGTTTTTCAATTAAAACACAAAATAATATTATTTTGTCACAAAAAAATACACAATTTTTTTTCTTTCATTAAAACAAAAAAAAAACACAAAGTAATATATATTGTCACAAAAAAATATATAATGTTTTCAATTAAAAAAAAACATATAATTTTCTTTCTAGGTGTTGGCNTAATCATCAATATATATATAAGTGTGTTTGACTCTTGCATAACTACTGGTTTACATACACTGTGTTTAGTAGCAAGCGAATTATAATGTAATGTTACATTAACTTTGGTGATATATAGATAATATACATCAATTAACATATTGTAGATTTTTTTTAGGTTGGTTCGTGTGAACATAAGTTCTTTTTCCTGTTAGTGGTTTTTCCAGCTGTTTACTAAAGCTCTCGTCGCAATAGTAAGACTGATGGGTTGAATGCCTGTTGTACTGTTCGGGACGGTCTGGTCTCTTTAGAGGTCCTTACTGCTAACCACGTTAAATGTTTTCCCTTTAAATATATACAAGTAAAGTCGAATCCAAAAGGATTGTGGGGAATGTTTTATTATTATCATTATTTTTATTATTATTATTATTAAAGTATCTTTACTATACTGGTACATTAGTTTTAGTATGTGTGTTTGACATCACATTTCCACCAACAGAAAAATAATATACATATCCAGAAGTTATATATATATATATATATAGACACAAAAAATATATATACAATGTTTTTCAATTAAAACACAAAATAATAATATTTTGTCACAAAAAATACACAATTTTTTTTCTTTCATTAAAACAAAAAAAAAAAAAACACAAAGTAATATATATTGTCACAAAACAATATATAATGTTTTCAATTTAAAAAAAACACATAATTTTCTTTCTAGGTGTTAGCGAGAAGCTAGGTGAACATATATCATTCGATATATTCATTAGCTCTGAGTTCATCAATAATCATATTTATCTCTTCGCTGACAGAAAGATATCCACTTCTCTGTAATGCAGCCAGCACACGTAGTCTATCAACCAGGTCGTTGGGGTCTTCAGAAAATAAGTAGCTAGACTTCACGACTCACTTCGCAAAAGGTTCACAATACATATCTGCATCTATGTTCTTCCGTGATGGGTAGTTTGTGAGATACCTCTGAGCTAGAGTACTTGGTTCGAATCTTCGTTTATTCTGTCTCAACTTCACGTAGCCGTCTTCTTCAGCATCGTGTTTAGGTTTTTGCTTTGCAGAAGCAGTTACTTCATCATCGTCAGTAGAATATGTATATTTCACATCATCATCACCCGCGGAATTGTCGGTCACACTTTCGTGATCGATGTTCTGGATAGTTGTAACATCCTCGTTTTTTATCTTATGTGTTACCAATACATGTTTGTTGTTCACATCGTTGGATGATCTGTATGGTTTGTACTCTTCATAATAAATGTCTGCAACAGACATATTTCCTTCTTCACACTTGGTAAAGGTTTTGTGTATGGTTGAGGAGACTCTGAGATAACACTTGCGCATATGTTGGGAAGACACTGAGATAACCCTCCTGGCTTGGCATGCATGAGCGTGATCATCTCGTAGGAAGGACTTAAATGATAATCTAATTTGGGAAAACTTAACCCTTTCGAGATGATGGGAGTGATGTTATGAAGTTGCCGAACATATCTTACAAGATACGGAACTTATGAACACCTATGCTTGTAGGGCTTAAATGAATCTGTGAGAATTTTTTATAAGTATAGGACATAAATAACTCTACGATGATTTTTGTTGTCAGGAACGATATATATATTATGAATTTGTCGCTTGTATGTTAAACAGTTCGGAAATTACGAACACCTATGCTTATAGGGCTTAAATGATTCTGTGACAATATTTTTTTTACTGTCGAGGGTGTGCTGTGTATCGGAACATGCTATGCTTATATGCTGTGTGAAGTTATATGATAAGAGGTAAAATGAATACGAACATTCTTCAGCCATGATGAACGGTGCTAGCTTGTAGGTGTTGATATCCCTTAGCCAACCAGAGCATCGCGCAGCATGTTAGGTAAAATCCCTCCTTGCCCAAAAAAAAAAATTAGTCACTACGCTATATTGTGAGATTATCAATAAACAATTACTATGCAAGAGTGTGCGTGAATAAGTTTAACATGTGCAAATCGCATCCGCTGCTACATTACGTCCCATTCTGAAATACTCCTGCATTGTGCACGGTTTCTCACATGATACGTTGAAACTAAACACCTGGGTTTGGTAAAGCATCACTTGACCGCTTCATTGTTACTGAAGGAGTGCAATAACGAAGTCCGGCAACTGCTTGCAGTATTTGCGTTAGGCGTAAGTAGATTGGTTGCTGCAGTGATTTCGACAAAGGTAACGAAGCCTATATTAATATGTTTATAAAAGAATCATTCCCAACAGTAGAAACCATATCTAGTAATGCATATGTACTTTTTCCCCTTTGGTGTAACTTACTCTGGCAATCTTTGTTTGCATGTGTTGATGAAATATTTAAAGTTACGATAGCCTATCAGACACGAAGTCCTTTCGCGATGGGAGCAAGACCAACAACGGACGGGTCTGCTGTACGTGTGTGTATGTAAGTGTGTACATGCATTTTGCGTACTGATGCCGTGAGCGTATAGCTTATGTAAAACGTATTTCTCGGGAGGAGTCGCGCAGAGTCCGCCTGTTACAAAAACTAATAGTCATACTAGTTAACATATTTTTCCGAAACTCACGTCGGGCTGGAACGAGTAGTCGGGCGTCGTGCACAGCCTGGATGTAGCGAAATATTAATAGTATTAATACTTTACATATATATTTCCGAAACTCTCGCTAAAATGCGTGTGTATGTGTGTAATACTAATTTACATACTGACTGGTCGAGCGTACACCGTATTTAAACATATTATTTTCTCGTGGCATAGCTGTGATACTTGTGTCTTGTAAGTGCTCGCATCTGTCAGTCTGCTAAAGTGTGTCTGACGCTTCTGGTGTGCCCAACAGTAACAACTTAATTATTATTTTACAAAGTCTTTTACGCTACACGCTCACTAACACACGAGGTCTGGGGGACAGAGCTATGACGAACTTGGAATATTTTTTTGGAATGCGGCTCGTTGTCTTGGAGAGGTGGATGTGCTTGCTGGGTCTGGTGATAATTATTTTTTAAAGACGCACCATTAACTTAATGCCTGCCGTATCTGGAGATAATAATCTCGTGTCGGGTTTGGTGTAGCAAAAGGAAAACATAATATTACTTCAAATATATAATTTCCATCGCTCACATCATGCTGAAAATAAAAACCCATTTCTCGGTGAGTCGGTGCCGGTGGGGNAGTGGGAGGACGACGCTGCATCAAGTATGTGCATTACTTCTTTTGCGTACTGACTGAGCGTACAGCACATTTTTTTTCTCGCACACACACACACACACACACCGCCTGGCTATGATTAATATTCATCCTAAATCTTTATATAGGCNTTTTTTTTCTCGCACACACACACACACACACACCGCCTGGCTATGATTAATATTCATCCTAAATCTTTATATAGGCCCTATATATTTTCATCGCTCACGTTGGGGCAGTGATGGTAAAAAAAACCATTTAACGTATTTTCTCTCGACGAAACGGGGCTATAACGGTGTACGAACGATTATTATTGTTTAGGAACGAGCGAAAAAAAAAAATTGACATAATTGTATTTATGCGTACAAATAAATCTCACTTGATCAATTTCATTGTGATTTCCAATTACCTCCTTCTCTATATACATACAAATCTATTAAACAAATGAAATTAAAATTTTCTTTTGAAAAATGCTACCATTCCATCAGTATTTTCTTAAGACGTTGTCACGTTCAACTATCGTCAGTAAACCGACTTTACAGACAACCAATTTTTTTTAAATACTACTACTTCTCCCGCATGGCCCAAGCCTACATGTGTTTTCGAAACAGACATTTCTTTAGGAATCTTGTCAAAACCTTCGGCTTTAACAGAATATGAAAGATTATTTAAACATGTTTTTGAAATACTTCTCGCAATACTCAAGCCTATAGGTGCGTTGTCACATGTAGGATGAAGTTAAATGATAATCGAATTTGGGAAGACTCTGAGATAACCCTCCTAGCTTGGTATGCAAGGGCGTGAAGTATATCATCTCGTAGGAAGGTTTTATATGTTAATTGATTTGGGACGACACTGAGATAACCCTCCCGGCTTGGCATGCAAGAGCGTGATGTATATTTATTAGGAAGGACTTGAAAATTAATCTATTTTAGGAAGACTCCGAGATAGCCCTCCCAGCTTGTCATGCAAGAGCGTAATGTATATCATCTCTTAGGAACGACTTAAATTTCAATTTGATTTTGGGACGACACTGAGATAACCCTCTCGGTTTGGCATGAAAGAGTGTAATGTATGTCATCTCGTGAGAAGGTATTAAATGCTAATTGATTTTGGGAAGACACTGTGATAACCCTCTCGGCTTGGCATGCAAGAGCGTGAATTATATCATCTCGTAGGAAGGACTTAAATTACAATTGATTTCGGGACAACTCTCAGATAACCCTTTAGGCTTGGCATACAAGAGTGCTATGTATGTCATCTCTTAGGAAGGACTTAAATGTTAATTGATTTTGGGAAGACTCTCAGATGACCATCCCCGCTTGGCATGCAAGAGCGTGGAACCGCTGGGAAGCGAGACGTCTATCCTCTGAAACACCGTGGAACCCCATCGCCCGGGGCTATGTCATGGCCGCTGGGAAGCGAGTTGCCTATCCGCTACGTCACCATGGCCTCCTTCGCCTGGGGCTATGTCATGCTCGCTGGGAAGTGAGTCGTCTATGCGTTGCGTCACCGTGGCCCCCCATCACTTGGGGCTATGACATGGTCGCGGGGAAGCGAGTCATCTATCCGTTGCATCACTGCAGCACCCCAATGGAATGCGAGAGCGTGAAGTTTAACATGTCATCTATACGTTGCATCACCACAGCACCACATCGCAAATGGAATACGAGAGCGTGAAGTTTAACATGTCATCTATCCGTTGCATCACTGCGGCGCCCTGTCGAAATGGAATGCAAGAGCATGGCATTTTAACATATCATATATATCCGTTGCATCACTGTGGCACCCTGTCGAAATGGAATGCGAGGGCGTGACATTTAACATGTCATCTATCCGTTGCTTCACTGTGGCACCCTGCCGCAATGGAATGCGAGAGCGTGAAGTATGGTAGGGGTGTACTACGAGAAAATCCCTCATGAATCTTCAATCCTCGTTGCCCAAAAAGAAGTTACTGAGCCACGTTGTGGGGTCATAAAAAAAATTAAATTTTAAATTTTTTTGGGAAATTTGGGAAATTTTTAAGAAAAAAGGGAAATTTTGAGGTTGTATGGGGGGAAAAAAAGATATTTGGAGGGGAAAACGGGAAAAAACACGTAATATAATGACGTTTTCATAACAAGGTTAGGTGGTGTCCTTGTGTCCCTATCATGAGACTGTGTTTAAAACAACCATTTCTAACTACTGAGGTAAACATAATTTTCGTAAAATGTGTGATATTTGATTTATGAAATATAGATGAAATTCCAGAAGCAAGGAGCAGATATTACTGTTTAATATGTTAAATATTTATAATTAATGTTTTAAAATTTTCTTAGATAAAGGGGGTTGCGCTTTAACAATACGCGCAAGCGTAAGGCTTGATTTCTCGAACAATTTTTTTCTAAGTTGAAGACGAAATGGCAAGTAGCTTCACTTGTTCCGCTGACTGGAATAGTATATGGGACGGAGATCTCTATTTGCCATGATATATGGTAACGTGTGTAACGCAGTGTTATTAAGAAGAATGTTCGTTGTGTTACTATTTATGTTGAGCCACTGAAAATAATTTTAACCGTATCAAATTCAGACTACAAAGGATAATAAACAAAAATTCCATCTCCGATTTGGAATGTCCGCGCTTAATATGGGGATTCGTTTATTTGAATGTATTTTGCATTTTTCATACAAACTGACAAATGGCAATTGGCAACCGCGTTCTGGGGAAGAAAACATTTGTCGATGGCTGACAAAAATTGATTCAAGGTAAGTTTAAGTCTGAGTTATGGATGATTGTCGATCGTTCAAAACCCGCACGAAGCTTTCATTTATTTATTATTTTCGATTTCAGAGGTGTTTGCATAAACCTCTTGTTTAGGTAAAAATTTCATTTAAGGATTCCGCGTTATATTAGCAATTTCAAAAGGTCACGAAAATAATTTAGCAAGTGCTTTCGAGAGTATTCTCTTAAAACTATACGGATATATATAGGAACATATTGTTGCTAGTCCATGCTGACAATATGTAGTGCATAAAATATTAATTCAAGGCCCCGAAATGATATCTTCTGTTTTGCTGGCAAATGGGCAAGCATCTGAAGATGCTCAAGAGGCTCGGAATGTGGATATGAAGGAACCTCACGAAAGGATGTTCGAGGAAACGTTCCAGAATAAAGACGATAGAAATAGTTTTTCTGTTGGTTACTTATCTACTCATATCCGATGCTTAGTAGTATAATGAAGCTCCCGCAGAAGAAAATGAAATAGTTTTCACAGTTAAATTTTTTCTTCCCCAACTCTGGACGATCAGTAACACCCAGGGATTTTGATAATAGTAATTCTGATTGAAATCGATATGTATGTAATGCATAATACCTCCTATGTGAGAACTAAAGTGTTCTCGTCATTCAGAACTTGTTTTTGTATGTCTTTCTACTCGTATCTGTATTATTTTTCTTTTTTTGGTATTAAGGGTTTACTTATTAAGGTACGCTAGTATATGAAATCAATTAAATATTTACTATATTCCAAAAGAAAAATCTTTATTTGATTCATTGTTGCTGTGGGGTATAGCGGAACTAAACCGATCGCGGGGCTAATACGCTCATTCTAAGAAACTGTTTCCATTACCCAGTCCATGTGGATAGGAAGGGTCTTGTAGTGCCTTATTATCTTAATATGCCATCTTTTAAATAATTGCTACTTGCTGAAATAGCATATTTGGAGTTCTGAGACAACCACCCATGCTTAGAAATATGTGAAGGAATGTTGTGACGGCCTGGAGTAACCTGTGCATAAGAATTTGCAAAACTTGATAAACGGTAAAATGTAAAAGAATTATAAATAAGCGTTGCATCGAAATTTGAGGTTGTGGTTTGGTTTGGGCTTGGACCATGATTTTTAATCGATAGTTTGATAAACTCCGGCATGTAAAATTTTGGATAATAAGCGCTTCGCACAATGTTGCAGCAGTTTGGAATATACCCTTCCCTGTGTCAGCATTGTTATTTTCTTGTCCATAAAGAAGGAGGGCAGTTAAAGACAGCCAAGTAAGACTGCTCAACTAGTCCGCTCAAATCTCTGACTTGAGCACAATATAATATCTTAGAGATGAGCTGCAGCGTTTTTTGTGAATCAGACACTCTGTCAGCAGAAAAACGTCAACATTTCACCATGCTACAGGAATAATGGAAACTAATTCCACCACCTGTGCACAAGAACTTATTGAAGAGCCTTGCCTGAAAGGTTAATGCTGTAATAACAGCACGTGTAGGTCCAACATCCTATAAATTGAATGGCGCGTCTGGAACCAACTGTAATGGCCGATAGGAGACTTTTGGCCACATCGGTATCCATCAAATGATTCACAATCTTAATTGTTGTATATATAGGGAAATTTTGTTTATATATTAATTCTGCTGATCTTATTTTAAAATAAGCCTAAGTTAGGCGTAACACTGTCTTTCAGTTTCCTTTATTAAATTTTTTGTACGTGATTTGGTTTGTGTTGTTCGTGTGTTCCAAAAACAGTGAAACTGTGGTGTTTACATGCTATTATGGAGCAACTATGGAGTGTATAATATTTGTTTGAGGCAAATGACATCACACTAAATGTCCACAACTAAAACTGTCACTGATATAGGTCACTTGAGGAAATCCGCTCCCTACAGTCTCCTACTGACCACTGACAGCTGGGGGGAGGATCGTACGGTCACCCCGGTGGGGGGAGTGTAGGTTGGTCATTCGAGGTGGCGTGGCAGTACTAGGCTATGGTAGCCGAGACGAACTTACTTACCGGTTTCCGGAAAGGATGGGTGATGCGTCTCTTATAGCCTCTCAACATCCATGGCAACCCAGGGCTTCTCGTGCCACCCCTGATTAAACAGACTGGGCTCTGCCGCCCGTGCCCTATGGGAAACAGTTTTCTAGCGGCTGTTCAGGGGTATCTGCCGTGATGGCTTGGGCCGATAGATAGTACCAAGGCCCGACCACTTGGTGGGGTGTTGGACCTCTTGGCACTCAGGCCACTGGGGCCCAAAACAGGAATTTCCCTGTGAAGAAATTCTAGGATGGTAAAGGACGCGTGTCTGATGTTGCGAGTCGGCCTGGTGTGCGGCTTCGTGTGAGCTCGGCTCCTGGTGAAGACAGCAAAGGGAGTAAAACCGGACGGTCATGGCGGTACCCACCTGTTCTGAGGGACTCCGCACACTCCCGCATGGAGGTTAGGCGACGCAGTCGGACACAGGAAAACCCATACGTGCCATGGAAATTAAGAGGGAGCACGGGATGATCCGCTTGGCCCATCCAGGGGTACTCCCTGGAATTTGGATCAGACGAGGTTGGACTCGTGCTGGCAGTGGTTGACTCCGCATGCTGGAGAAGGCTCGGAGAGATTCCCCCTCTTGCTAAAAGAGCCGGACGTTGAACAGGATTGTTCCGGGGGCGTGCCCGAGATCACGTCAGGGGCGTGGGTAGTGCTCCGGCTATACCACACGCTTGGTAATCTGAGTGCTAGAATCTCAGGCCTTGTGGTAGGACATGCTCTGTGCGATCTGCAATATCAGATCGGGGCTCTGCCTGGTGCGGCCTGTGTACAGGTCGGGGCAAACGGGTTTGGTCAATTCAGAAAGCGCTGGTCATGTCTGCGATGAGAGGGCGTGATCCCTCTTCCCCGCCTACTGGGAGGCCGGGGTGCGGTATGGCCTCGCGGCTAAGAGCGCCCCGTTAACAAATAAGACCACGGCTCTGCCGTGTTTAACAGTAACCTGACCACTGACAGCTGCAATAGGCAACATCCAAATTTCGCAAATATAGTTTAAAATGATACGGACACATTTATATATGCGTATGAAAATAAAAATGCGCCATTTGTTGCATAAAAAGAGGTTTTGACAAAGTTATTTTAGTATTGAAAAGTAATTTTCGCGGCCGCTGTCACGTGAATGCGGAACGCTCTGTTATTGGTTTGACGTCACTAGTCATACGCCGGCGGCCGGCCCCGGCACGTTGCAAACACGCAGCACTAAAATGGAAGGCAACTTTGTGAAAGCACAGTCGGACAATCTGCCACGCGTAGATACAGATATGCTACTTGATTACTTAAATTCCCATTGTTTGTGGAACGTGAAATAAGAGGTGTAAAATTACAAAGCTAAGAACGTGTCTCATATCGCACAGTCGTGATCTTCAAAGCGACACTAAGCTTATATCAAATGTTAAAACTTATTTGTTTCTACGTTTTATTGAGTTACGTATTATTATTATCTGTGTTTATGTTTTCGATTGCTAAGATTCAAAGTTGGAAATTAAAATATGGAATACGTATTACATTCACAAGAATAACATAATTGTAATGAAGGCGACTGCAGTGAGCGTACTGTGTTGTCGCGCGCCATGCTTGATGTCTGTAATAAATTAACTACATTATTTAGAAATAAAACTTAAAGTTGAGAAAGAAGGTTACAAGTATTTCCGGATTCTAAACCACGTTTCAGTATTCATAAAAGACTTTTTCACTTTAGAAATGTCAGATAACGAGCAGTATGGTGACAGCAGGCCTAAAGTTAGCACGCTAGTCACTACCCGACACCGCTCGACTTCTCGAGCAGCTGCGGGTCAGTGGCGGGCAAAACGCCGCGCTGCCGGCCGGCAAACCTGCATTTCCGCGTCCAACCAACGAAAAAAATAACTTGCTTATCTTATAGTTTCTTATGTTTTGTGTACTTAACATACCATTTATTATTCTGACGTCACTATAGCTGTGTCTACACTTTCCTTTTAAAATGTAAGAACTGTACACACAAGCTGAAAATATAGATTTGGAAATTTGAGAAACCCTTAATACCTGGGATAAAATTAAATACAGCGAAGAAAAACTGTAATGAAAGCTTAAGAATTTGTTTTATTCTCAAAGTCTATTTATTTCTGTTCATTTAAGGGAAAAGGTTATAAAAGTAACACATCTTACCTGTGTAAANTTTATTCTCAAAGGCTATTTATTTCTGTTCATTTAAGGGAAAAGGTTATAAAAGTAACACATCTTACCTGTGTAAAGCGTAGGCTAATTAGTGTCAATCTTGTGGACCTAGTATCGTAATTGTTTGTAACGTCAATATTAGTAACTTAGAAAAAGGGGAAGGGCAAATATGAAAGTAAGATCATCCTTGATAAACATTTCTAGAAACATGCATTTTAGTGTTTTNAAAAAAGGGGAAGGGCAAATATGAAAGTAAGATCATCCTTGATAAACATTTCTAGAAACATGCATTTTAGTGTTTTGAAAGCGAAAATTAAGTTGCTATTTAACTCAAATGGTTAGGCTTATGAAAGCTAACTAAAGAAAATTCGAAACAACTTAAATCTATTAGAAATTCCTATGTTTGAAAAATACCTTATAAAATAAACCAAACGTTTTGCAAGAGGTACTCTGAGCTCCACCTAAATAATTTAATGTTTAATTTGCATGGATCAACATCGTGGCATGTTATTATTTAGGCATTCAATGTGAAATAACCTAAATAAAATATATGTGTTCTTGAAACGAATGTTAGAAGTTCTATTAAATTAATAAAAAAAGTATCTATACCAAATTCCGTGTGTTAGGCCTAACTTGGAATGTATAAACTTACAAAATGTAAAATTTACATTGTGTGGCTAAATTTTTTGTAAACANACTTGGAATGTATAAACTTACAAAATGTAAAATTTACATTGTGTGGCTAAATTTTTTGTAAACATATTTATATGCCATTATTATTATGAAATACGTTAACATATTTTTTTATGCTCACGTCTACAGCACATACGAATTGCTAAACGTGTTGTGGTGTGTATTAAAAAATACTATGGCACCGTAATGAAGGTTAGGTCAGATGTAAATAGTAGACATTAAGAAGTCCAGTGTTAAAACTACCTACGTAGGGGAAACATAAACACCTTAAATATAATTACGTAGGTCAAAATAGTCTTTGCAAACAAAAATAACAGATTTTGGCGAAACATCTTCAATGTTTCGCCTAACTGCATTAAACCACGTCTTCCTGTTTGTTTAGTTTTTTGTAACTAACAAATATTTTATAATGTGTTTTGCGAGATGTACTAGTACATTGCGGTACAATATATTATTTCGATGATTGTGGTATACTTGACTGTTTATATTCCCTTTTCATTACTTCAAACAATATCTATTTAACCAAACACGCATCACCGCTTAAGTAATAAACGCAGCGGCCGAGGTTGTATCTGGCTTGTGACGTCACGGAGTGAGCAGGCGCGACAGGCGCATTTTGGCGGGCGTTTCAAACGTAAAACTTTCACTCAATCATAACTTTTTCAGAACTAATTTTTAAATCGTGATACTTTGTAAATACATTTATAACACATGAATGATTGAAAACCAAGTGTCAGCAAAAATGTGCAAGTTGCGTAAGGTGTCTAAAAGAAGGGGGATGTTACAAATGCAAATTTTTTTTTTTGTAACAAGCTACTGTGTGATATAACTGACGCGTTGGTGAGATTTATATTATTCACACCCTCCCGTTAGATGTCCGAAACACGCGTTGCATGATAACAGTTTGAGGTGGCACTGGCGGAAGAAGGACGTATGTCAGTTTTCCTCAACCTCCCGTCACTGTCATCGAGCTTCGCTCGCTAGCCAACCGTCAGCTCGCTACGTGCAAACACGTTTGCCGTGTCGTGCAGTAATCTTTGTTTCCAACATGAACGATGTTAAATGATTGCATAGTGAATGCAAGTAATAGTTTGGGTTCTAGTAAAAAAAATGGTCATTGAATATTGAAGAGTGGCCTGTTAAGAAGCAGTAAAAGTTGCGAAATTCAGGTAGAGTATGTAAAGAAGCGTGGGAAGGGAACAATCGTGCCGGCAAAGGAACTGGCCACCCGTGTTCGAGGCTGTCAGGAGTGTTGTTTACTATTACTTGCATTCACTAAGCAATCATTTAACGTCGTTCATGTTGGAAACAAAGATTACTGCACGACACGGCAAACGTGTTTGCACGTAGCGAGCTGACGGTTGGCTAGCGAGCGAAGCTCGGTGACAGTGACGGGAGGTTGAGGAAAACTGACACACGTCCTTCCGCCAGTGCCACCTCAAACTGTTATCATGCAACGCGTGTTTCGGACATCTAACGGGAGGGTATGAATAATATAAATCTCACCAACGCGTCAATTATATCCCACAGTAGCTTGTTACAAAAAAAAAATGAAACATTTGTAACATCCCCCTTCTTCTAAACACCTTACGCAACTTGCACATTATGCAACACGCTTTCTATTCACACTGTGCATGAAATTTTCATGTTTTTTCAACTGGATTACAATGGCCAAACGCTTTCCCTTCGGAGTTTCCCACATATGTATACATCAGCCCCGATACGCAGGCGACCTGGGTAGTCCGACGCAACCTCAAGTAAACTTGCAGCTTTCGATTATAACATCAATGGAAAACCGGTATGCCTCAAGATATTAACGAACGTGTTTTCTGTTACTCCAAAACGTATCCGTGTCCTGTAAGGTAAAACTAAAAATGGGGAAGTATTCCAACGAATGGAAGAGAAAAAACATTTGAATTGGTTTCGTGCACTGGACAATAATGAGAAACAAAAGGTTAGGCAGCATATTGCAAGCTTTCCCACAACGAAGTGCAATTATAGCCGAAATTCGCCTGCAAAGAAATGTTTCAGCATGGATCTGTACGTCAAGAAGATGCACCGGTTGTTTCTTGAACGATATCCGGAAAGTGATAACGTAACGTACAATTTGTACAGAATAATGTTCAACCGAGACTTAAAGTTGAGGTTTGGATCCCCTCGTTCCGATAAATGTAAGCAGTGCGACCTATTGTACGTTCAATGTGTTTTAGCGTTGCATCAAGAGAAGCGGGCACGCATTGCAGGTGAGAGCGAAGTCCATCATATGAAGGCCGATGTAGCGTATAAACAACTTGCGGAATATGGAACAAACAAACGTGTCATAATGCTATGCGTCAATTTAGAGCAAGTCCTGTTCACGCTGATGCTCACCCATTCAGGCGTTTTTTTTTATCAACTACAGTACGCATCATATAACTTTGCGATCCAAAAAATGACCTGTAAACCAGCAGACATGTTTCTGTGGCATGAAATTATCGCTAAACGAAGCCCACAAGAAATCTGATCGTGTATACGGAGACATGTAACATCGACATTCACGGTACTGCTTCTTACAGAAGAGCGCAAACTGATTTTGTGATCGGACCGGTACATAGGCCAAAACAACAACAAAATGATTCTCAGTTTAAACATGTACCTCATCAGATGTGGGTGGGTACTTCTCCGATATCAACCAAAAGTTTATGATCACCGGTTACAGCTTACTCCCATGCGACCGTGATTTTGCGTTAATAGAACGCCAGAGAAAGAAGAACAAAGCCATGATTCCAGGAGACTGGGAACACATTATTACTTCAGCAAAAGCGACGTCCCCATTCACCATTTCATGAATGAGACAGGCTGACTTCAAACAGTTAAACGTTGTTACACAGGCTTACGTAGTACCTTGTAGCAAATTCAGGATCACAAAGTACGTTTGGTTCAAGCTGTCACGTGATGATCCGACAGCTGTCTACGCACGCGAATCCCACAATATATTGCGACCGTGGAACGTTTTTTCCTTCAGATATTTAAGTATCACATTCAATAATAAACTTGACCACTTCTCTATAAAACTCTACTTCCTATTAGTGAAGCAAAAAAAGACTTGCTCCATATTGTTCAGTGCATGACTTCCGAAGAACACAGATAATTTTTATACATCGTTGCCCTGTGTCAATGCATAAGAGCTTTTGTACTGTGCCATTTGTAGGCACTCGCTTACCTTTAACCATATTTTTTTAACATTGTATTCTCTTTTAGGGAATAGTTTGGCTTTTCATGGCAAAGCAGCTTGTTTTCTTTTCCAGCACCTGGCCATGTTGCTTATTTCCATGTAAACACAAGGTTAGATAATGTTGTAATCACTGTTTCTGTAATTTTGTGTATTCAACTAGGAATGTTCCAAGATTTCGTTACTTTTTCATTTTGAAATTTATCGGTGACCAGTTACTCTGATCAGGTTAAGCTGCTGTGTCAACCGATTGAAATATCTTTAATCAAGGGAATCGTAAATTTTGTAATGAAATATCCTGTATTTGGTTTGTCAATTTAATATTTAAATTCTTTTCTGTCAATGTAATTTTATAAAGTATTCATGGTATTAATGTAAAATACCTCGTAATGAAAAAGGATAGTATCACTGGTTTTGTGTCAAGCGACTTGATATCTGTGATAGTCACTGGCATTTTCGGAACACACCCTACAGCTTTCTTCTTGCTTTCTACTCGTTTGGCGTGACACAAAATTTTATTACTCGGGCTATTATCCAGTGTTAATGGAGCGATCTTTTGAGTTTTATCGCTTTGGGCGAGTGTTTCTTGTACTGTTTTTAGATCGTCGTCTCTGTAATGTATTTTGTCGTTCTTGCATTTTTATTTTATGCGTAAATTTCTGTATTTACAGCGGTCAACCTGTTCGGTAGGAAAATGCTGTGTTGAGGCCATTTCTCTTTCTTGCTTCCGAGGCGTGGCAGGTTTTCTTTGAAGTCGCCTTGCGTCTTTTTGATGCCGGTTTTATGACGAAGTAACACATATGCTGGCGTTGGCAAGGGAGATGTCCCGAAGAAGGGCCAGGTCTCAGGAAAGTTTAACCTTTTTTCCATAATTTTCGGAATGTGCATGTATCTTTCAACTATACAGCAGTCAAGTCGCCGTTTTTGTTAACAAACTTATTTTGGACTCAACCAATCATAAAAAAAAGAACGTAACTTCTAAATTTACTCTTTGTGGTTGGGTATATTTTTAATTTCTGAACTTTAATTATTTTATTGTAGGATTCCTACATATCAACGATATTTTCTTTCATAAAATAAACTATTATTTTATTACAACAGTTTGTTGTAGTCAAATACCAAAAATATTATATATCAAACCTTTGTTACTGTTGTTACTGTTACACATTAAACATATTTTATTATTGTTATGTTGTTTCACTCTCATTAAAACTCATTTTGGTCACACGAATGTAAGTTTTACTTTCTTTATCAACCACCTTGCTTTTTACTCTAAATCACATTTTGCTTTATTGCTGTACGTAATAATAATTATTATGTATGTGCTAGGGTGCTGGAGTAGTAATTTTGGCTGGGCCTCTTTGTTTCTCCATGTTATAATGGGGTCACACCTACACAACTTGATCCTTCGGAGCATTCCCTCCCGCGCTACTCGTGAATGTTCTTAGGCTTGGTGGAGCACTGAACACCGGTATCCAGTGGCGTTCGGAGTTTCTGCGCCTGGGTCGTTTATGAGAGGTGCGGCGCAGGAGAACTTGTAGCATGCTCGTGGTTATTTACCGCGAATTTTCTACCCTGCTACAGTACTTATTCGTGTGTCTTAATAGAGACATGAAAATCATGTATTTTAGTTTCAAGTTATGCAAATAATCGAAAGCTGTTAAATTCTTAAAAATTATCTTGTTTACGCATTTATTTCGGTAGTACCTTTGTACTTATGCAAGTCATTAAAATCAGGAAATGAAACACAACATACCTTTGTTTAATACAGTGAATATTTTATGATAAAAATGTTACTTATTCGGATTGGAACAAGTGCGTATGTTACATAAACTGCTCATCTCATAGCTGCAAGGTGCAATGTTGAATTTTGTTACGATTCCCGCACTTTCCTAAATTGTAACTTAGCCTTATTGTAGGCACCTATTCAATTGTTTCACGCCACTTATCTATCGCAACCCATTACATGCGTTTGTCTGGTGGCAAGAGTCCCACCCACCTCCGCAACCCATCGTCTCCACTCGTTCTCATAACTATACTCTAAATATGAAGCAGATGTTTCAATCAATATAATTATTTTCCAGTTAATGAGCGAATCAGTGGAATGCACTGAGTTTTTACTGCCAGACCGGTACAATTCATTAGGAATCAGTAGCAATCACTGTTTAATCAGTAGATACTAACAACATAAATTATCAAGAGAATTGTTCTAATTCAAGTAGAATATTTTCAACATATCTGCAGTTAAATTCGCCCATTTGGAGCAGTTGTAACGGTTTCGATTTTAGAATGTCGAGTCCGTTGACTTTCGTGAAATAATGATCTGAGCACAGTACAGATTTCAATACTATGCCCATACATGCCCCAGCAGTTTTTCTATTACTAGAGACTGGGGTATCTCGTGAGATCAAGCGGTGTCAGGATAGACTTTATAAACACTTGCGCTTTCTTGTTGGCCTGGTGATTGGACGATTCGTTTCCTGAAACGCCCTACAGCGCTGTGAGCCAATAACACACACGTGAAAGCACCGAGCGACTCACTATAGGCTGTTCACGATTAACTAAGCACTTTTGAAATCAACCTGTGAAAAATGTCACTGCGCATATCTAGCTTATATTTTAACGGGCACACTGTCTCGCCTGCACCCAGTAAAGTTGGTAACGACGGAGGGGAAGTAGTCCTTTGTATCAACGATGAACTAAAAGTGCTAGGTAAATATTTGCGAATACTTGAATTATTTATTTTGCTTTGTGTTCTGTTTTAAAGCGCATAAGTGTACGAATGAGCAAATATATCAAATATTTACTTTTCTAATAATTTTACGGTTTCACTTGGCCGACGCATGAATAAAGTTACCAAGCTCATGACGATGTTAATTTTACATATGGCTAAAGAACACAAGATTTTCATACAAGTAGATCTCAAGTAGGAATTTCAAAATTGCTGCGTTTACCAAGAACAGCATTTCCATCTTAGTACACAGAATAAAGTGGTAGTCATAAAAGCACCAGCCAATGAACAAAAGAGAGCTTTTGTGGTGTGTACAGAAACGTCGACTTTATCTAGTCGTCTTGCGACGCTAGCGCTCGTTGCGTAAGATGTCTCCAGTATTTCCAACTCTCCGAGGTGGCGTCCTCCTTGCTCAAATTGGCTCCCCTCCTACTTCCTCCCCTGTTCACCCTCTACTGATTTCCCCTCCCTAAATGCGTCATACTTTTTTTTTGTAATGAAGCAGTTTGTATAAGTTGCTGCACTCTCTGTGCTGCTACCATGTTAGCTGGGTAATTTCTAATAGTTTTTTAATATTTTGTGGCATTGTTGTGTAGTCTTGGACATGCAATGAGGTAGTCATTATTCTAAATTGTGGTTTTGGTGGCCAGTCGAAATTTGGTTTCGGTTTAACTTAATTTCTTGCTTTGCTGTATGTTGCCAGTTTTTTTTAACGTGTAGTGTTTGTCTGTTTTGCTGCCCATGAATGTTTGCTATTGCATTTTGCCTTGCGTCCATGACTCACGCTTGAGCATAAATAAGTTTTAAATGTTTCGTTCTTAACATTTTTAATCGTTGGAGCTTTGGGTAGGGTCGTTTGATTGCCTCCAACGATCATTCCAGTTTAATGTAATCTTTTATTAAAGTTTTAGGGTGTACTTTTATTATTTGAAGGCTTTACTGGGTTCATTAGGCTGCCCTCCTTTTCGTTAATTACTTACGCTTATTATTCTAGTCAGTATTATGGAAATTCGTAAAGATTAATGGGTTGTCAATCATTCTATTCAATAGGAATTTTGCGTATCATATTTTGAATTAATGTTAATTTCTGTGAGCAATTTTTTTATATTTTCTTACGTCTTTTTGTAACACGTTTTTTATAATGTTTTTAGCATTGAATATTTATTTGGAATCAAGAAATGCTTGTATAATGAACTTTAAAAGAATGCAAATCTTTAATTACTGTTTCATATGGTGCTGTCATTGTTTATACATATCTTTTCTGAGAAAATACAAGCTCTTAAATTTTGCCCAGTGTACATGATTATTTGTGTTTGTCACAGTCTAAATAATTCGCGAAATTTCCGAGTCTCTGTCTGTTACTAATGGCTGCCACCTGTACAAGCCGTTTCCGCATTTTCCCGGGCCACTCAGAACCTCGGTACTGAGCCTTCGTGATTAGCGTTAAAACAGATAACACCTGCCAAAACGCGTTTCGCCCAATGAAGATAGGTAAACAGCTTCGGCACTATCGTGTCTTAAAATATTTTCACGAAATATCACCGTTCCTGACCTTGACTTTCGCACTACATCTCCGCCCATTTCGCAGTCTGACGCGTTCGTCCTGTTTAACTTTATAACACCATTACACGTGTTACATGTGATAAATAGATTGGGATAAAGTGATTCAACGCGGCTTTTAACCAACGTTTGGCTTAGATCGCCTCCTTTTCTGTTCAGTTCTTCATTCTCTTCCTTTTGGACGATATGCCTGCCCATTGGCCCAGGGCTTTCTTCGCCACAAGACCCTATGTTAAATGTGCTGCTATTATACACGTTAAATTAATGTATCACTGTTTTACAGAAGTAAGCCATCGATGTTGATATCAGGTCTTTACATGTTTGATTATGACGCATTCTGTGTCCCTATATTTTATTCGTCAGAACACACGCTCTGGCGAAGCTCGCCGGCGGACGACCGCAATAAGGATTAAGGGTTTTGTGGCCGTGCCGGTAGAGTGACGCCAGGAGCCTCGCAGCTGCAAAGGCACCCTACCAAAGGTTTCTGCACGTGCAACTGTTCCTGCACGTGCAGACGACATCCGGAGACAACGGAAGGCACCAGGGCGCGGACACAGCTGCATTTTGCAGCTGCCCAAGGGACACCGAGATCCCACCACCAGCAGCTTCTGTCCCGGGCTTGTACCGCAATAAACCATGAGAGCTTTTAGCAGGCGTGCTGGGGAGAATAACGACACAATATCCGGAGGCATAAGTGCGCCGAACCAAAGAGGCCACCCAAGAGTTCCCGCACGTGCAGAACGGAACAATAAACTTCCAGGCCAGAATCAAGGGGCTACGCCAGGCCAGCTGCGGACCACAGGAGCAGCGGCCACGTGTTTTACGACCCAGGGGGACGACAAGCACCCCGGACCACGTGCAGAGACGGGGCAAGTTGAATATGGTGATGGAGGCTACAAAACCACGAGAAGGAGGGAGGAACAGAGCAGTCAGTCGGGGGACTTGAAGCGAGGCGTCCGGGTCGGAGCCAGACGAAGCCAGTGCGATGAACGAGTCAGTCAATCAGTTAGTCGCGGATCGAGCAGTCAGTCAGTCAGTCGGAGTCAGTCGAGGATCGAGAATGTATCACGACTTTGACCTCAGTCGGAGGCCGTCAAGCGGGACGTGCGGTGGGAAGAATCCGAGAAAAGTCAGACAGACNAGAGTGCTGAGTGGACCCGGGAGGAGGGGTTCCGAGAGCAGGCGTCGGGACGCCCCACCGCCAGCCGAGGGAAGACAGCGCAGCAGTGTCAGATAAGTAGTTCTACACCAAGTGTGAAGTATCTTCCCCCCTCCCCCTACGACGCCAATCGCGGCGTCAAACCATACGTAGCCTACATAGAAAAAGGGGAGGGGAGTTTGTCTCGTGAGTTCATGTACCAGTTAACCTGTTCAAGCAACAATAAAACTCGATTATGTGAACTCGCAAATAAAGTGTAATTTATTAGTAAATTGGACCTAGAGACAACAGCATCGACGTATTCCTATGCCCTATCACTGAGGGCTAGCATCAAGTGCTGGCGCCTCACGCCGCAGAGCAGATTCAATACCTACTTCCAAACTTCAGCATTTGGCAGGTATCAATTACGTATACGTTCAAACCCTTTCTTAGCGATTTTTTAGTTTTTTTTAATTGCGTTAGTAATCGATACGCTAATAAACTGAGTTTCTCACTTTAAAAAAGGTCATGAGTTATTATAAACTACACATTAAGTTGAGAACTTACCTCAAGATACATGGTAAATAGGTAAATACATTGTCTAGATTCTAACACCAGATTTGTCCACACCAGGAAAACTCACTCAATATTCAGTAATTCGTGCTCTGGCTTCTAGTATATGCTGTATGTACCACTGATCGCATTTAAACTCTACGCTGGGCGTTTGAAGCTGTTTGTTTGTGTTTATATAGGTGTGTGTGTGTGAAAGTGTCAATCACTATTTTAATGCAGTTTTAACCTATTAACGGTGGTGAACGTACGTTCCATTATACCCTGGAGCGTTTCTCCAGTCCACTGTAGCTACTTCTAGTGTAGACACCGACTGCTCCCTCTCCACCACTCAGTCTTCTCAGTGCTCTCTCCTGAGACACACTGCTCTTCAGTCGCCACCTGCTTCCTGCCTCGATAACTTAAACACTCCTTATTACGACTTCACTCTTTAATTTACGCTAACAATTTAGCCCCCCACCGCGGCCATCCGGGTTACATCCCAGCTGACACGATCGCATTTGGGAAACGTGGCGGAATTTGCCAATGGCTGGTAGGTTTCCCCGGGTACTTCCTTTTCCCACACCGCCGTATCACCTTGCTTCTCTAAACACGTCTCAGCTTACTTCGTCTATTCTCCAGGCAGGCAGGAAGAGAAGGACAGGTCTGTCTGCACTTGGCGCCCACTTCCTCTCGTAACATATATGCCGATTCTGTCGCAAATGTGACAAAAAATGCCCCTGCCCATGTTTAAATTAGTTTTTTATTTTACACTCACACAATTGCCTCATTATGCTGGCAACAAGTACCAATGTTTGTTTTTCGGCATTATTGTTACGTGTCGCTGGTTTGCGTTGCTGACCTTGGCACGCCCCGCGCGAGTGGGTGGAAGAGAAGGACAGAGTAGTGATGATAACGGGGCAACACGCCAATGGAATATTTTGAATGGTAGGCGAGGGAACCGCGTATCCGTTACAAAAAGTGAGCCAACACGATAATCCCTTTTTTCGGAGCGCGCTGCTGACCCTGGTTGTATTGATTTGTGCATTTATCTGAAGAATGTTCTGGATTACTGACCTCGTTCTCTCAGCGTGACTTGGGGTGCGTTGAACCTTCCAGATGGTCAGGGCGAACGCTATATAAATGTGACAGGCCTCCGAGCCGAGTAGTTGATGAGTGAATGAGTGGCTGAGTTCCGAGCGATAGAAGACGAGTAGCGAGACAAGTGACCAGCGGAAGGGAAATCTACGACTGCGAGTATCAAGCAGTGAAGAGTGCGGCTGGCAGGCTGGACTATTGGACTAGATGCGTGAGCGAAAGACATTACAAATTATGGCAACAGATATACTGAATATGTGTTAATGATGAGAATTGGTTAATTGATGCAATCAAACAGAGACAATTAAGAAGGACGTTAATTAGAGTTGAAATAGACATTAAATATTGTGATCACTGTTAAATAAAAATATTAATAGTGGATACAGATATTTTAATGCTGTAAATAATAGCTGTGTGAATAAATTAGAAATCAAATTTAGTTCTTCTATTTTTATTAAGACTTCCATCCCTCACGAAATCGGATACGCCCCTCAGGCGTCCACGTATCAATATTTTCATGCTACATATTAACCTTCATCAACAGTTTTATTTATCTCTTTCCACCGAAGATAAATATATTATTTTACATGTTGCAGCAAACAAATTATGTATTTGTAACTGTACAAATATCAATAAAAAGAACTGTCTTATGTCAGAACCAATAAAAACGTGCTTGTGTTTGATTTTATTGGCAGTAAGTGTTTATGAGACTGAGGAATATAGTCTCAACAAAGAACGATGTCTCCCACAAGTGAGGGATCTCCTTACTGGATACAGTTCTCTTCTGTTTCAAGTGCAAATCAATACATCCACTTCCTGTGCAACATTCAATTTATAGATCAGTATGACAGAAGGGGTAAGTGATTAATCATTTATCATTTAACATCGTTACATCTTGTGCGTGCTTGAAATTTCCGCTGTATTTTATGTTTTCTTACACACGAATAGTAAAGTCGCAGCAGATTATGCATTTCTTTATCAGCACAGCCATTATATTAAAGATCAGTGTATTTTGACGCCAGTTTGCTGAATTTAGTACAAGTTAGTGTATATTGGGGCTGATAGTACAAGTGAATGAGGGTCGATGAGTTATTGTAGAAAATATCTTAGTTGAAGCTTAACTGACTTAACTAAACATAAACTTTTATATTCTAACTTTTAAAGTTCATAATATACACCACTTAGAACTCACCTGCACTAACCAGCAGCAGCTTACAATAATATGCGCTAACTTGCTTTACTTGCAATTTTATGCACTAATCTTACTTAAATGCATCATCTCTAATTAACCTGAATTAACTTGCACTAAGCTAAAGCAACTTGAACTGGATATAAACGTATTAGTCTAGATTGCAATAAAATGCACTAACTTGTTCTAGCTTACACGAGTGTGAGCTGGTAGCACGTTCTGTACATATTCATAATACCACTTAATGCAAATTAGGTTAAGTTAGTGCCTGTAAAATAGTCAGTGCATACTGGCGTAAGCTGTTGCAGATCAGTGCATGTTACTGAGCTTTAATGTAGATAAAATAGGTTGGTTTTATTTAGTGGAGACTGTGTAATTTGGTGTGAGTAAACTTTAGGGGGAGTTGGTGCAGGTAAGTACAGGTTGTTGCAATTAATTGGTGACCGATTGCCTGATAGTTTGTTCCTGTGTCAATAAGTTACCGCTGACACAAGCTTGGCACAGGTAATTATCTACCTAAATTAAATACTGTTTGCACTTAACAATAATTTACAGTTTAACTTTTTTTGACAAAATCAGACGCCAATGTTTTAATACATGGCAATATAATTTTATACTTTACAGTTCTTTGAGAACAACCATACATTAATATAAAAACAAAACACTTTATAGGAAATGCAAGGGTAGAAAAAATTGTAACGCCATGTTTTTAGTAGTATATATATTATATATAACTGTTTTATAAACAAATACATACGAATTTAGTGTTACATGTACCAACACTATAACGGATTCATTTTCATTTATATACTACCATCTCATAAAGGCCTCTGTTAATAGTATGCATCAGCACAGTGCGTATGACATTCATTAAGTGTTCCAACAAGTAGTTTGCACTTGCGAAATACATGGTGCAGATCCCCTCGCTACTTGAGATGACACTCGAGATCTCGGTAACCAGCTGACTGTCTTGTCCGGTTGAAACAACTGTGTTATGCGAGAGTGGTGAGTTTTGGCATGTTGAATACCACAACAACACAAAAACTGATGAAACTGGTGCACGTACGGACACAACTCACTGCTCACGGAGGTAAGGGCGTGGTCGTCCATCGTCCACGTCTCCGCGTATGCAGAACAGCGACGACGACGTCGGCTGGCCGCCCGCGTGTGTTCCACATTCTTGAGCGCGCGAGGAGTTTCCCGGGGAGACGAGAGCAAGAACGTAAACACGGCGACGTCTGCGCGCAGGCGCGGCAATCAGAAAGCTATTAGCAAGGCGGGAGAGACGGTATTTGGTGAGGCGGCTGGCGTTCGTAACGCGACACCTGCAAACACAAGCACATTATCGCCCTCGGCTTCATTGGCGCCCGGCGGGCGACGACGTACAAGCAAGAGTCCAGCGGACACGCCCGCCTCTGCCGGCGTTCCTCCCTGTCCGCTGTGCGCGTGTGCGTCTCGGTTTGTCTGGATCCAGGTGAAACGAGCACTTGTGAGAGCCGCTGGTGCACTTATTCTCCCTCAGCCGCGTGTTACAACTGCGTCGTTCTGGTATCCCCAACACACCTTGACACTCGTACCAACAAATACATCACTTTTACACCAGTTTTTACTTAACTGTCTTTGAAGAAAAAAGAAAAAGATTCGATTTTAATTGCTAGATTTGAACGTTACGGTCGTATTGTGACGTTAATTCATAGAACTTGTCGTATTCTGCTGCCAACGTCGTTGCGGATATTCCCGACACTGTTCACATAAACTTATATCGTTACGAGCAGCAATTATTTTTTCAGAGGTTGAATTCAAAGTGCTCATTTCACCACGGACTACCTATAGCCAGGGACACAATGTTTTCNAATTATTTTTTCAGAGGTTGAATTCAAAGTGCTCATTTCACCACGGACTACCTATAGCCAGGGACACAATGTTTTCGCGGAAAGAATGCAGGTGTGGTTGTTGTATTTGAAAACAGTTTAGCTCAGAGCCACTTAACTGCTACGCGAAACACAGACTGTCATATGAGAGGAAACTTATTGTAAGTGGTTCATTCAAATAAGGTAATGCTTCCTCGCAGACACGTGGCCAGAAAGTAAAGAAAAACAAGTGTGCACGAGGTGATATTGAAGAAGTGAGTGAGTAAAGAGATTTGGGCGGCTCGCGAAAATCAAGTGTCCCTAACTATAGGCAAATAAAAGTTTTGTTTGGATAGAAATATTCGTGGTAGTTAGCTTCTGTTAGCAGAACACGGTGCTACAATTTTAGAGATAGCGGTGGTGGCCCGTAGCTAAATGCAGCTGAGCGTCTCGAGACAGAACTTTTCAGAAGGTGCTTAAACTCTATGCAGGTCGGTATTCCCAGAACCATTTAAGACAGAATCCACATTACAACACAACGTATTCAAACTTGCTGCGGTACTATTTTCCCGGCGTGTCCGAATATACTTTGCCGCTACGTAAAGTTTAGAACGCCTCTAGCTTACGTTCAACAAAAACTTGGCAATTTTAGTAATTGATTAATATAGTGTACAAATACACTAGTGAACACCTTTTTAATTCACGCGATTAAAATATTTTAATAAGTATTCTCTCAAATAAACTTTGTTTAATTGGTTCCAGTCGGCAGAAGTAAACGTTACGCTGGATTTAAGGGTGTGTAAATCATTCACTATAAATTTGGACATTAATATTGCTCCACTGAATCTCATATAGTTCCTAGGACCTACTGCTTTAAGCATTCTCCAGCCGTATTTATTGCATTACCACGTGTGTAATGGACAATAATTATACAGGAGTTGTAGACGTCATTACCGCCAACAGAATTTTGTGAACACAGTCATGCGCGAGATTTGTTTGCTAGATGGCTAGGCGAATGTATGGTCTACGCGTGCACCGAACATGTGGATTAAAAATTTAAGAATAACTCAGAAATATTATATAAGATTTTTTGTGATTTTATCCTTGAATTTAATCACTTATAAAACTAAAATACGTTTTACAAACTCGTCTAGCAGCATCGCAAAAACATCGCTATATTGTATATTAAAATAAAATATGTTGTTGTTTCTCAAGGCACGATTAACTCTACACATAAGTAATGGAAACATAAATGGTCGTTTTGTGGCACTTGAAATGACTCGTGTACCAAGTGGTCGGAGTACCCTGAGTTTTTGAATTAGATGTATCAGGCTTACATTGTTGCCACAAGGCTTTCCTAGTCATCGTTCTTCAAAGGGACATTTCCGCTTAGAAATTATGACATATATCGAAGTAAGTATATTTCATATGCTCGTGTTTTTAATTTTCTCATGATAGCGTCACAGCTGCTCCTGCCAAGTTCACTAGCGGCGAGTACACGAATGTGATCGTCCAGTACACAAATATGGTCGTTGTTTACTAGTAAGAGTGTCAGAACAAAGACGAGACTCACAGGCTTAAATCTCTGTGTTTTTCAACACGATGTGTAGCTACTGCACATTTCAATGTAGATCGATTTGTAGAGATACGACAAAGNAATCTCTGTGTTTTTCAACACGATGTGTAGCTACTGCACATTTCAATGTAGATCGATTTGTAGAGATACGACAAAGTTACATATAGACCCATCTGCGACTATCCTAATATTGTGTAGAATGTACTACACTCGTTTCAAAAGAGTAATGTACACTCCTTATTAATGCGTGTGTATAGTGGGCAAGTATAATACAGCACTGGCCAGAAAAAGTGAAGCACCTGAAAGTAATGCCTCAGGTAAGNAATCTCTGTGTTTTTCAACACGATGTGTAGCTACTGCACATTTCAATGTAGATCGATTTGTAGAGATACGACAAAGATACATATAGACCCATCTGCGACTATCCTAATATTGTGTAGAATGTACTACACTCGTTTCAAAAGAGTACTGTACACTCCTTATTAATGTGTGTGTATAGTGGGCAAGTATAATACAGCACTGGCCAGAAAAAGTGAAGCACCTGAAAGTAATGCCTCAGGTAAGTTTATACGAGATTTTAGTGACGTATGAATTATATCATGGGAGAACGTCACATAAGTTCAACCTGTCACATGAGAGGAAATGAAAGACCTCCCCGCACAGGCAATCAATGCTGTTATTGAGTACGTGTGACCTCAGACGTTGATAGGCCGTCCGCAACATCCACAATATTGACATTGTGATCTGTTCGAACGAGGCTTTATAGTGGGCCGGCCGAAGGCCATTTGGTTGGCTTGACGGACAGCCCGTCACATTGATTGTGGACCCGCCATTGTGACAAGATGGAACAAATGAAGGCTGTACGTCGTTGCAAGGCAGTACGTCTATAAGGCAGTCTTCGAGACAATTGTTTCTTACGGAGCTGTAATGTGGCATCACCGCGCCGAACTTTCGTGGCATAAAAAAGCTGAATAGTGCACAGAGGGCTGCACTGCTGACCGTGACAAGCGCATATAAGACTGCCCCAAATGAGTCTCTCCCGGTGGTAGCCGGAGTATTGCCTGTTGACCTATTGGTCAGATACAGGGGGCTTGTGGCGGAGGGATCGCGGGCTGGCAGGCTGAGGAAAGAAGACAAAGAAGCTATCCTGGATGGAATACTGGATGAATGGCAGGATAGATGGTCGAGATCGGAAAGAGGCAGGCAAACCTATGAACTACTACCAGATATTATATCAAGACTGCGTTGTAAATGGTTATGGGTGAACCATTATAGCATGCAGCTTCTTACCGGCCATGGTAACTTTAAGGCCAAATTTCACAGCATGCGGCTCGTGGTGTCCCCGTTATTTGAGGTCTGCGGAGTGGATGATACCGCTCAACACGTATTGTCGGATTGTCTGCAAACTGAAGACTTGAGGGAGCAGTTTCAAGAACAAGTTGAAGAGCTGGGCATTCACTTGGAAGTTGGATCTATAATGGAAAACAAACAACTGCACAGGATGTGGAACGAATTCGCAACCAAAATCGGAAGGAGACTGGAAGATTTTGATAAATGGAATCGGCGAATTTCTGATGACCCATGAAAGGGTACTCAGGTAAAGGCTTTAACAAGTGTAAGTCGGAGTATTCTAGATTGGCGAGGAGGACAGGTTTTTAAAGAGAAAACCTGTAGAATACCGAGTTACGGCAAGAAAGGAAAGTGAATGGCCCGAAGAGACCAAGAGGAGAAAGTGCCGTGCACTGCCTTACTCATCAGAGTATAGATGCAGTGCGGGAGGATGGAGGGTGTGTTGGCCTTAGGGGCCTTAAAAACCCGTACGTCGTTGCACTCTGTACACCATGAATATAGCCACATTATGTAGTAAAACTCAATGGAACTGAACGCAACATCCACATGGATCACGAGATCTATGATGTCACTAATAGCGCTGTCAGTATCCCCGAGAACCATCCGCAGGCGAGTCAACGACGGTGGACTACAGTCTCGACGTGCTCTGCGCAGATTGCCATTGCCACCGAACCATCACTAAACATTTCGTCTGTGGGGCAAAGAACGTGAGCACTGCCCTCTCGAGTAAATAACTCTTCACTCTAGGGTGCGATGATAGATGCATGAGAACAAGGCGTTTCAGACATTGGCGTAACCATCTGCACATAACGGAAGAAAAAAAAAACCAGGGACACCGAACATCTGGAGTTATGGTGTTGGTGTCTCAGTTATGACGTTGAACCAGCCTGGTGTACGTAGGCCCACAGGGTTCACTAACCCTGTGCAGCACGACAAAGCTCGACGGCATACCGTGGTCATGGTTCAACAGACTGCGATAGGTACTGACACCCTACTGCGACCTGCGAGATTTCCAGACATGTTGCCTATTGGTAACTTGAGGGACCAGCTAGGACGGTAATAACTTCGGCTCCCACGACCTGCGACGACATCTTGCCGAACTCCGTGAGAAGTTGGAGGAGAAATTGACATACGTTGCCTGTATGACACCATGGGCATGCCTGACCTTTGAGGAGATCGTACCACATAGTGAACCTGTGAGAACAGCCATGATCCTGTCATTATACATATGAACAGTTTTGATGAGTGATTTGCAAATCAAATGCCTATTTATTCTCTGATTTTCCGTTTTACTTGCAAAATAGTGAAGTTATAGAAATTCCCTTCCAAAAAGTGTGTTTTGTAAAGCGAGAAATTATGTTTATTAATTCGACAGAAACTCCCTTTTCCGAACATCTACATCCTATAAGAACTTCCTTTCATTAGCGTACTATGGAGCCAACTAATTATTTAAAAAAAAAAACTCCTGGTACTCCGGCTACATGCAGCTGGTAAATATTCACAAAAGTAAAGTTTTTTTTAAATGTCCGAATATATTGTGAACACATCGTTACTATTTGAAGTTACGTTATTTCATTTGGTGACCGACTAGAGTTCAAGATTCGTGCGTGATAGTTACGTTCATAGTTCAGTCGACACGCCCAGAGCGATCCTCTACCAGCAATACTGAGTGCCAGAGCCACCTATAACAGAATGGGGAGTTGCTGTCCACAGAGGCTACAGCCCACGAGCGACTGTCACTAGGTCCAGTACAAGAAGACTGTGAGGGCTGCAGCAGTGTCGCGGACCGCACGTGGGCCAAGTAGCAGCAGGTGTAGCCTGGCGCTACAAGGAGGCGGTGCCCACCGCCCCCGGAGGCGGCAGGCAGCGGCGCTATAAGGAGGTGGTGGGGGCCGTCGCCAGCCCATGGTGACCGTTCACGACGGCGAGCGCTGCCGCCGAGTTGTGCATGGAGGCGGCGGGGGCGGCGCCGCAGCTCTGCAGGNGATGGGCTGCGGCCGAGGGGTGGTGGTGGTGCGCGTGGTGGTGCGCCAGCGAGCCGATCTTGTTGCGCAGGATGCGGCTGATGGAGCTGACGGACGGCACGTTGTACTTGTCGCAGACGCCGTCGGACAACAGCCGGTCGCGGATCTCCCAGGCGAAAATGCCCGGGTCCTTGTGCTTGAGCTCCTTGATGTAGGCGACGACCTTGGGAGTGGTGACGCGCGGCTTGCTGCCGCCGATGGCTCCTGGCAGGATGGAGCCAGTCTCGTGGTAGCGCGCCAGGATCTTGGAGACGCAGCCGTGGGATACGCGCAGCTGGCGCGAGATGTCGCACGGCCGTATTCCCAGCTGCGCCAGCTCGACGATGCGCATGCGCACGGCGTTGGGCAGCGGCCGGCCGTTCACGAACACGCCTCCCAGCTGGTTCACCTCGCCGTACTGCTGGCACTGCGTGTCTGCAACACACATCACACGGCCCTGCTCAGTACGATCCTCCACCTCCTTCATCACATTTATTCATGTAAACCCACACATTACTATTCCCATACACCTGTTGTAACAGTACTGTCCTTCATTTTCTTTTGCACCATCAATCCTACATTAATATTCTCTTACAGCTGTTACAGCAGTACTATACCTTCCATCTGCTTCAACCCATTCAACTTTAATATACTCTACATTTACTCTCTTACATCTATTGCAGTAGCACCACATTCCAGCTCCTTCAACTCACACGTTACCCTTCCCTTATAGTTGCAACAATATCTACCACTCTCCAGCTGCTTCAACAATTTCGCTCACACATTACTCTTACCTTACAGTTGTTGCAACAGAANCAATATCTACCACTCTCCAGCTGCTTCAACAATTTCGCTCACACATTACTCTTACCTTACAGTTGTTGCAACAGAACACGTCCCAAAATGATTACCCTGATTTCAAATGATCATAACTTTGTAATGAATATCGCCACAGAAACCAGATATGGTTCAGAAATACATATAACCATAAAGTTATATTACATGTGATTTGTCTAACTTGTCACGTTAGTCGGTATGATTGTGTTTCAGGTCACAATTTCGCCACTAGGAGCACGATCACTGCTCAGTCAGTAAAATGGCGTAAACACAGGAAAAGGCACAGTGTGTTGAGTGGTTGGCTTAGACGAAATCGTCAACCAAAGTGAAACAAAGCTTCAGAACTAAATGTAGGAAACAGCCGCCGGATGTTAATTTGTGAACAACATTTTTCACTATATTGCAGAAAATGAACATTTGTTGCAGCGAACAGCATTTTATGATGGAGCCACGTTTTTATGCAGTGTCGTTAATAAGCACGATGTGCGTATTTGGGGACCGGAAAAGCCGCAAATTGTTTTCACCATTCAAAATCTTCTAGTTTCAAATGGTGCACCATTTTAACCTTGTGTGCATGCAATTTCAGACGATTGCGTAACACTGTGCACGTAAGTCTTCGGTACCTGGGGGCTGACGTGCGAATGTTGTCCACAGTCTGTATGTTCAGATATTGACGGTCGCACACTGCTTTTCCCTTTTTCAACCGTGCCTGTAGGTAACAATTTCCCATCCATGACTTTATCAACTTGACATCCGGCAGCTACTTCGCATACTTAGTTCTGATATTTCGTCGAACTTTGGTTGTCGGTTTCTTCTCAGCCAGCCACACAGCACGTATGTGCATTTTCCTACACTGGCGCCATTTTACTGACTCAGCAGCGATCGCGCTCCTAGTGTCGGAAGTGTGACCTGAAACACAATCATGCGAACGTGAATAGTAAAACATATCACCTGCAATAACAATTTATGGTTATGTGTATTTCCGAAACAAATATGATTTCTGCAGTGATATACATTACAAAGTTATAATAATTTAAAATCAGGGTAGGTAATCATTTTGGGGCATTCTGTACCCCATAACACACTCCACCTCCTTCAACCCCTCAGCCCTTCATCTCAAATATTACTATTCTCTTACAGCTGCTGCAACAGGATAACATTTTTGTTTCGACGAGTACTTATAATACAGCTAGTTGCTGATTAATGAAGCGCTTTGGAAAATACTGCATGTTTACATAGCCGCGTGAATACAGACTTGTCCTGAGCTCGCGAGTATTGAAAATGCGTCTGTCAAGTGGCTTTGCTCTTTGGTTATATAACAATAATAGGTAAATATTGCGCTAATTTTGCTTCCAACAGTGAAAAGAAGACAAACGCCAGTTTCAGTTCCATTTAATTGGAACACTGCACTTTTAATGCGACGTTAAGAGATGGGATTAGTTATATTTATTCGTTGGAAACACTGTTGTAAGCGTCCCCGTCATTGTTTACGGTTTATTATATGCTGATACGAACAAGATTTTTGTCTTTTTTTTCACACAATGTTTACAGGGATTTAAGCATGTAAAGGACTTCCTTAAACCTTAAGATGCTATAAAAAAAACTAAAATATAACAACCCCAAATGAGAGGACAGGGGAATGGCTTTATTGGGATAGCCCAAAAAATTATGCGTTTTAGGTTGTATTTTAATTTGAATCTTATATAATTTTATACAAGTGTTGTTATGATTTACACAATTGTATGTATTTTTTATAATTGTAATAAATATCACTGGCGTTATAAAATTCTTAATTTATAACTTTTGAACGAAAAGTAATTAGCGGTAAATATTAAAGAGAAAAATAAGTCAACATTAAACGAATTTTTCAAGTGTTCGTTACAATAGAATCCTGGCATTTTTACTTATATTTAATTTCATTCCTCATGCCTCGCTGCCACGGATCGTTATGATCAATGCAGTATAAGTTTTTTCCAGGACAAAAAAAATTGCTTTGATTTGAACACGTTATAGTTGCATTAAAACCCGGCAAGAGAACTGTACCAAAATTTCAAATAGCGTATTTGTTTTTATACAGTATTGTACGTATATTTTTGTATTGCTACTATGCAGTAATCCTCATTTACCAAGCTGTGAAAGAAAAATTCTGGTTATCCTACTAGAGTAGGTTAGGCCCTACTTCCAACTTTTCTGAAGCCCTGCTAAAAATCTACTTCCAGCATATTCCTTTGCCTCATGCAAACAAAACTTAACTGATTCTATAAAATTACATCAAGGGAACAAAGCGTTGCATTCGTGCGCACTCAGTGTAATAACATTTTGCATAATAACTATTTCTTACTACGCATTACCAACACACCTTTTTTCTCCGTTTTTTATTCATTAAAAAAATTAATTAAATATAAAAATTTATATAAGAATATAAGTAAAAGTTCCATTTAACCAAAAATAAGATACTCAACAGAGGTATAAAACGCTTGTGATGCATGGTATATCTAGGAAACAACCAAATACGTCACTACTAGAGTAATTTTTCAAAGGTTTGATTCAAAAAGTGTGAAGAAACCGCGAATAGACCATGTTCTCAAGTTCTCAAGTTCTCAAGTTCAGCCTTCCGCTCGGCAACAGATTCTACTTTATCAAGAGTCACAATGAATAAATTTTGTAATTGACATTAAATAAAAGGCTGAAAGAAAAAATTTTAACACTTTGTTATTGGGGGAGCGAATAAAGACCTGCAATTCGCTTTAATCCTGAATATATCCTGTTACGGCAATTATAGTGGAAGAAAAGTTTTTTATCTCACGTATGCTGTGTGCCACATGCTGCATGTCGAGATTAAGCACATTTCCGGACTCCTATTTCGCGAAAATATTGTCAGACAAGAAATATTTCACAACACTGCTGGGTAGTTTATTCTTCTTCAGTGGTTGAATAAGGTTGTGGCCTGTTTAGGGCCTATACTTGTTTGCACGAAAATCACGGGGGTTTAGCACCAATTTTGCCAAACCCTTAGTGGCCCGGTCAAAAACAAAGACGGCTTCTCACACAGACAACAGCCAGTGGCAAGCTAAAAATGCTGGTGTGTGCATACCGTACACTGAAAGAAAAAAAAATGTTTTACGAAAACTTTACTTGGTGCTTTCCAAGGTGAGATTTCGTTAGTTATTTAAAACAGATTTTGGTGCACAATAAAACGTAGTTTGAAAAGTACCAAAGCCATTTAGTGCTCACTAATATTTTTGTTACTAAGAAAAAAATTTTGTTGGCTGGCACCGAATATTTAGTTGGCAGCAGCAGCATCCATGTAGTGCAGAGGAAAACGTTTCGATGCGACTGCAAAACTACATGCGTTGTTGTGCTTCACTATGTCGTCACAGAGTACCAAGTGTGACACACGAAACAAACATGGAAAAACGTGCCGAGAGTAACTGTATTCAAAAGATATAAATAAAACGTATAATAAATCCCACATGTAATTTTTCAGTTAAAAACCAAATTTAAAACAAACAACAAAATTACAAAACGAATTACCAAACGAAAAAAACTGAAAGAAAAAAAACAAGAACACAAATTAGTACAGCATAGTCAAGCACAGAGACGAAGACGATGTTTCGCGTAAGACAGGATGACACAACGATGTAACAGCCGCACGGCTAGACGACACAACGATGACGACACAGAAGAACACGGCTCGTTTTTTCGTGTTTGTTTCGTGTCTCACGTTTGGTTTTCTATGACGACATTGTAAAGCAATGGCGTATGTTCAAAATATTTCATTTTATACATCCGTTATCTTCTGCTCATGCGCGCTGACGTGTTGGAAGTGGCCACCATCTATCTGACTACGACGCCATATTGGTCCGCGTTCGTCTCCATGCGTCGCGTTACGAACTTATTTATGAGGAATATTCTCAATAAGCTAGGGATGCATAATGTAGTTCCTTTATTCCAAGTGAGTAAACGTTGCTCATTAATGATTCCGGAAAATAAACTTTCCGTGAGGTGAAGTGTTCAGGCCTTGGCGTGTGTGCCACTTTATTAGATTTGTGGTGTATATATCTAGGCCTATATATGCATGCTCAAGTGAAAGCCCTAAACACCGAGGAAGGCGGCGCAGTGTTAACAAACTCACTCGCACTCGACGGGAACCCGTCTTTCTGCTCCGACCATGCTGATTTCGATTTGTAATTGTTGTTCGAAATGACTCCAGGCCATCGCTGAATTAATATAGACCTTAACTGATTTCTACCCAAATGCTGCTGTCGACGAAGCGTTAAATTATGCCTACTTACCAAATACCGCAACCCNCCCTTAACTGATTTCTACCCAAATGCTGCTGTCGACGAAGCGTTAAATTATGCCTACTTACCAAATACCGCAACCCGCAAGACACTTTTGTGAGCACCACTAAGCGGTATTGCTGTTAGCATCTTAGTATTTTTGCAGCGACAAACGAACACATTTTTGCCTACCAACACGCTGAATTTATTGGCAGTTTCCACTAATTTTAAAATGGAACACACACACACACACACANATTTTTGCCTACCAACACGCTGAATTTATTGGCAGTTTCCACTAATTTTAAAATGGAACACACACACACACACACACACACACACACACATATACATATATATATGATGAGACTAAATATTTTGTGAGGTCTAAATTGACAAATGTNCACACACACACACACACACATATACATATATATATGATGAGACTAAATATTTTGTGAGGTCTAAATTGACAAATGTGTAGGTACACAGACAGTTTCGCGAAAGTAACTGGGTCTACGTATCTACCTATCGTTTTCTTCGTGCTTGCTTTCAAAACTGCACAGCAACGTAGTTCACGAAGCGAACAGACTTCCGCAAGTATGTGGAGTGAAGTGTAAAGATTTGGGCGGCTCTTAGCATCGGGGTCTTGAGAGCCGATCAGGGTGAAGTGAGGTGAGTATGGAGCATCGCCAAAATGCAAAGGCGGGAGAAACGGAAGATCCCCGAGAAACCCCGCTGAGAAGCGGCATCGTCCGGCACGATTCCCACATGCGAAAGTGCGGGGGCGGCCCCGCCTGAAATCGAACCAGGTTCGCCTTGGTGGGAGGCGAGTAGACTAATCACTGCACCACCACGGCACCACGCACGCAAAAAGGGCGACGTAAATCGTTGAGGGGAAAGTGGTGCGTTTCGTTGCGATGCAGCTGGCTGGATGCTCTCGGTCGGTCCGTCGCCCTGAACGTCGGCGTGGGCAAGTGGGCCGTGTAAGCGAGGCCGCGGGTTTAATTTGGCGTGGTAGCGGGCAGGTGCGGTGCAGCGTTGTGCCAATCCCCGGGATATGTTTGATTTACCGCGCCGCTGTCCGTCCCAGCCTTTTCTTTTTGTCGTCGCTTCCCTTTTGTCCCGAGACGCCGCCAGCTCCGGAGGCGACCCTCACAGAGGCGACATTATTCCTTCGCAGGCGGCGTGAAGGAGATGGGGCTCGTGTCGCTCTGCACGATCCGCCCGTCGCTAGAAATACTATCCTTTCGCGTCGTCTTCGAGCTGTGGAGTGAGTATGAGGTAGAGCGGCCTCGATGGCTGCGCATAACTAGTCTCCGTGTCCCGACATTCCCCTGCTTTGAGATGTTTGTATACTTCCCCTAACCAGTTTGTAATGCACTTTGATTTCATTCGAATTGGTAAAAGTATTTTATTCATACACACTCTAAATCAGAAATATGTATAATTGTGTCGAATCAGTGAAACTAGTGAAAAGTGAGCGACTTATAATCAGTGCCTGATAACTAATTGATATAATGGCTGAATTTCACTGATTTATTGGTTCTATGGTGGGGGGGGGGNGGGGGGGGGGGGTCCCTAGTATAACTATTGTTGCAAAATCAATATTAGCGCGTATGCAATAAATACATATTGTATAGGTTTTTCCCAGGAAAAGTAAGAATAATTAATCTGTGAATGCCACTATTTGCTTTTGTCCTACTAAATAAATTAAAAAAAGCAATTATAAGCTGTTCACGGTTAATTAAGCACTTTTAAAAGCCGTGCCTAAGATTTGCTTTACTACTCATTTGTATCCTTCTGTCACATGTAAAATTTACATTGCAGTACACTATAAATCTGAATCAGTGAGGATTTCNCTACTCATTTGTATCCTTCTGTCACATGTAAAATTTACATTGCAGTACACTATAAATCTGAATCAGTGAGGATTTCACTGTTTGAATCAGTTAACTGTACCTGACTGATTCAACGGTCGCTTCAGTGAATTTGACTTATGAAGAAGGGAAATATGCCCGTTTTCCTTTACTTATTGATTCAGTGACTTTTCCACTGATTAATCAACCATTTTTTTCACTGTTTTTCGGTGGTTTTTTTTATTGATGGATTAGTAACGTGTAAAAATGGCCGTCAAACAACGTATAAATAAGGCCGTTAAACAACGTGTATAAAGTGAAATAATAACGCATAAACTAATAAAACCAATACAAAATACTTTCTAAGATGTGTTTCGTATTTCAAAACACCATTTTACAAGGTAACATGAACATTCAGTCTTTCATTCCGTTTTTACATCTTTCATTTCGTTTTCACGTGATCATTACAGCGCTCTGTTCGAAGGTTTAACTGCATATAATGTGGTGAAGCGAGTGCACTCACATATACTATTCGTTTTACACACCCTAACTATTTCAATTAAACTAAAAACGAGAAAAAAAGGGTATACAATTTAAAGCTATACACTTTCGTTGAGGAACTATAAGACACAAATTGGCCGTCACTTATTCAATCAGTAAATTTCTTCCACTGAAACACTCAGTGGTTTTCTACTGATTCTAAGTGGAGCCATTTTCACTGATTCGAGTAGTTGAATTTCACTACGAAACAGTGGTTTTCCAGAATTTAGAGTGTAGGCCTAGTTACTATTCACGTGACAGTCAAGAGAAACATTGAAATTGTTAGGAACCTAAATGCGTTACTAATGTACCAGTGTAAAGCAAAATACACCAAACTGATTTGCCAAACATTTCAACATTACACTCACAATAGAAGGTCACAACTAAAAAATATTTTACTAAATTCGTTGCCAACTTGGGAACCTACAAGTCAAGTCCGTGTATACGGTGGCATGTGCAGAATTAACGGGCAGTCATTTTTTTTTAAAGGTTGAATTTGAAAGTTTTTATTTTACAGTAAATAGCGTTAAAAACTTTATGTTCAGCGTTTTCCTACGGCGTTTCCGTAACAGGAAAAAGTGGCAATTGCAGTTGAGTCCACTGACTTCAATCGCATGTAACGATATTGCATTGTTACGTAACTAATTTGTAGATACCCTATCATTTCACTTTATAATTCAGAACCAAGGTAGGCGGCATACAAGTATATGTTAGTTTCATGTGTGTCATTGGAACTCCGCTCACACAACACACCGTGCAAGATGCAGAACCAATAGTAAACACTCGTAACTCTGGTGGCTTCATTACGTGTGGTCGGGTGGTACAAGAGAACTAGTTGTACTTGTGGCGGCAGTGGGAGTGGGGAGGTTATTACTCATAGTCCTTTGTAATATGTTGTGTATGTGGGACGATGGTATGATACTGCTGTTGAGACCCACACCGGGGCGGCATATGTGAGCAATGGGGTGATTAATGCTTTGAATAATGGGACTCTTGTTTTTATATTGATCTGTGTGTGAGGGTTGAGGAGGGGGGTGAGTTCACGGATAGCTCCTATGGCTCTACCTGCTGCCTGTTTGATATGCTGTTCGAATTGCAATTTTGAGTCGAGAAGAACGCCGAGGTATTTTGTTTGGTTTTTCCATGGGACTTCGACACCTTTCAGTTGAAATGCTTGAGGTTGATTGTCTAGAGGTAGTCTAGAGAAATAAATTACCTGTGTTTTTGCAGTGTTGAGGGAAATTGCTCTGGAGTTGAAGAAAGAGTATTTAGAGGATTGTGGAGTCTAGCTTGGAGCCATATTATAACGCAAAATTGTAGGGTCTGTACTAATTTGCACAAGGTATTCAGCTAAATCGAGTGCACGTCGATCTTCAAGTTCATGATATGGTTCTTTCCAACTGCCTGGCGAGACCTTGTGGGCTTTTAAACGTTTTGCTAGGGAACCGCCTTGAAATTCAAGGCATCGCTTATTGAGGAGGATAGGTTTTACGAAGAGAGCCGGCCGAAAGAAATGTAGTGGCATAAGACGGTGAAGAGGTAGATCTGAGATGAGAGATGATGAGAAAGTGGAGTGCAATGTTTCACTTGCACGAGCACAGCAGCAGTGTGGGAGAGTGACGCAACCTAGGAGCCTGAAGACTGTTTTCATGAGATGCACTCAGCTCACATCGACGTCAAAACAGCTACTGGATTCTGTAATGGTGGAGGGAACAGGAGCACACTGATAAAATATGCCACACATCGGCAATGCACACGGTGATTCTTACGTGCCAAAAATCTCGACTGGGATCCACCTGGCATCGAACCTAAATACACAACAAGAATGCCTTTAAGATGTGCATGAAATTTGACATTTATTATTGACGGAGGTGTTGGTAGAAAGGACTTTCTCGACATATGGGTTTAGGGTTGACAGAAGTGACGATCACAGAGATAATAAAGGAATAAATTATAGCCTATAATTGCATTATGGTTATTCATATGACTTAGCAGGAGTTAAATAGTGGGAGCGTAAGTTTAAGGCTGTGGTAGGAAAATACTATATGACAGTCTGAACATTTGTAAATACACAGTAATCCTAACTTAAAAGTAAATAATGAAGTACTTGACAGAGGTTGTCATGCAAACCATGCACCATGTTGGCAGATGCAGAAAGTGAGGCCGTTGTTTATGCGACTAAGCCTCCAATGTGTAACGGTGCACAAGGTGACCGGCCGTTGTATTAGCCCTGTTTCAGGCACCAGAATGTTATGCTGTGGAGGATGTTGAATTGTTGCAATGTATTGTGGCGTTTGCTCACTCCTGTACGCTGTGTACGCACTCAGTAGGAATCAATAAGCGCGACAGAGACAGTGCGTATTGCAGCCACTCACTAGCGAGAGGCGAACCAGCCAGATTCGTCTGCGGTGTCTGATGTGTAATCCACGAAACAAGCAGGTAAAGTGCAGAGAAAACACCAGCATACCTTGCAACACTGCTGTTATTCCTGTGACTACTTGCACCCTTCCCGTCTCGAGAACTCTAGCCACTAAAAGCACACCAACAGGTAGCCCAACAGATGCAAAAGGAGAAGGAAAAGGAAGTTAATTTAAAATTGAATATAATAGCTATTAGTGTGAAAAATACAGTTACTGTTGCTGAAGCTTGATGAGCACAAATATTAATAGTGTTTAACACTGAATACACGAATCTGCATGCCAAAAATACCTATAGAGAAATGGAACGCCTGTAAGTCGGCAACACCCAATCCGTTCTAGGAGAGATAGTAGCGTACAATAGGAGCAATTGTAATATTCGCCCGCAAGGAAACGTGCACAATTCGTGTTGATTGTTATTTGAGCATTTAAGGTAAGAAACGTTAGCCGATCACATTGACACAATTTTAACATGCTGATTAATAATACAGCTCTCGAAAAGTTATGCATCCAAGTTCCAAATGTATTGCAGAATAAGGATATCACCAGCAGATATTACCATGATCTAGTTTGATGAAAGCCACACACAGGTCTTGTGATTATAGCAGAAATTGGTCCTTTTACACACCATGCTAACATTCAGCAGTACATCTTAAATTTTCTCTGCAGTAATAGTAATTAATTTGGGTTTCAGTCCACTTACAAAGCATAGGCCTTGGGAATGACTCGAGATTTAAAATCGCGGGTGTCAACATATATTTAAGACTTCAATCGCAGGTCTTTGGTATTATTCATCTACTAGTGTGCGTGTGAGTTTTGCATTTGGAGAAGTTAACCAATAAATACTCGTGAAGTTACTTAAATCAGCATGCGGTTTCCTACCACTTCACATCTGTAAATAATTTGACGGGAGACGAGCTCCAATTTTTTGACCGCAGTTACTCGTTAATGTTTGCGGTAAATTACAGACACTTATTTTATTCTTGAAGCAGAAGTCCATTCCCGTATACCACTCGTCACAATTGTCAAATGAAACCAACACAATACATATATCATAACGAAGTTTTTATCGCTCCCGTTGAACTTGAGCTTTAGGTAGCGTACGAAAAATCTTACCTGGCCCATTAAGATGTGGCAATGTTGTTTTTGAGAAAATTAAAATGCCTCTCCCCATCATTTCCTTTAAATATGAGATGAAAAGAGATATCGTTTAACCTGGTTATAAACTTTATATCTTTATATTTTTTTTTGTGGTTACTGTAAGTTTATTATGTCTTTATGAGAGTGGAATACACGCAACAATAAAAACAGGGTGTATGTGTTTATATATATACGCAGGCAGCCAGTGACACTGATGTCTGTATTTTTTCTCTCTTCCGTTTAGAGCGGCCATTATGAAGACCGACAAAGCGACAAAGGAAGAGAGGCGAGAGAGAGGTTTTTTTTACAGCTAGCAGAAGAATGTAGCGATTTGTTCCAGCGGATTCCTTCAAAGTGGCAGCGGCAGCGGCGAAGCAAAGAAACGAAAATAGAGGAGAGAGAGAGAGAGAGAGAGTGCGTGTGTGTGTGTGCGGGAGAAGAAGAGGAAGGGGACTACCGAGACAATTGTGGCCGCCCACGCACATCCATCACGGCGACCGGGTGATTTAGGTGGGCCGGGGCTCGCGTTTCAAACCCTCGCCGCCAGCGGGGGCGACGTCTTGCAGCGGCGGGTCGCAGCGCCCTGCACACGCCCCCTCCTCAACACGTGGTGGCTCGTCTGCACCCTCTCAGCCCCGTCGCACTCCAGCTATACTGCATTTCATATAAGTGCTTAACTATAATTAATTCACTGTTACTTCACACTTTTCTGAAGCCCAACTATGTTTTACCTCCAGTATATTCCTCTGCCTCGTGCTAACAAAGCTTAACCGAGTTAAGGTTTATTCTACTCAGGTTAGGAACAAAACGAGATTTCTTACGGGAAAGTTTGGCATAGGGAAAATTTATACGAAGTTTTCCAAAAAGTACCTTTTAATTGAAATTTTAAGCCACAGTAATAATACAATAGAAAAAAGTTACTTATTTACGAATTTATTTTATAATAGATAGATGATTATTACAATTATCCAGTTTAAACGCCCATTGCCAAACTCTTAACATTGATCTTTCTAACCTGTAGTAGAAGTAACCTAACTCCACATTTTTACAGTGTGACCAACCTACACGGTATGAAAACTGCAAATGCTCTCGTTTTCGAGCTGACGAGTTGTTGCAGGATATATAGGTACTGTTATATTGCGAGCTTGGTGTTTATCATGAAAAAATACTATTATAAATAAAAAAATTGTAATTTAAAACCTTGTTTTTTATTGTATAAAATATATTGTAAAAGTAATATACAATTTGTTTGGACTATAAAACATTTTAAACAATTGTGACAGAGCACTACGATTAGTGAAAAGATTCCGACCCAGTGGACGCCATAGTGCAAGTGCTCTTTTTCGTCATGTTTACGTGGGTAACTTTTTGATGTCAGAATATTTTATTTACAGTTGTTTATTTTTGTATTTGCTTTGATTAAGCATAGTTAGTTATATTTGCCTTTTTAAGGCGTCTTCTTGAGTGAAATGTAATATTATCGACACGTGTGAACCTCTTTGAAAAATTTTGTTTCGTCCGCCATATACCGTAAGCGCAACGAAATGTATTTATGTTCCAAAGTTTAGGTTTTTTTACTCCGGGAAACAGGTGAACGTGCTGTATTTACTAAATAACTCTGCAAATATATTATTTTTTATCAATAGCGGCGAAACGTGATTTCAGTGTAGTAATCGTCCAAGGATTGCCACAGAACAACACGTGTTCAGGAATTTATATTACTATTACAAACAGTAAGTATGTGCTTTCATATTTTGAAACAGTTATTTGAATGTTAGAAATTCACATGTCCTAGAAAAAACCGCCGTTTCAACTCTTTGCTTTGTAGTGTGAAAATAGCACTTGCTTATTACACCGAAAATCTAAGGAGTATGAAGTTAACTTCGCTAAAATATATTTACTTACCGAGTGTGTTTATTACTCGCAACGGTACGAACAGCATCATATTGATCGTGTTTTTTTTATTTCAACGAAGTTAAACTTTCCAAGTTTTTACTAATTCGGATGTTCTTCCGTTCGAACAACATTTTTCACTGTCCCATCAAAACAATACGTATTTCAAAATAATACAGTCTCGTAAGAAGAGACGCAAAACGTTGCCATCTCATTAAAGACGTTAAACAAAAGTCTTTCGTCCCCTCCCTCTTCTTGACAACCACCCGCAATAAAATTAACGAAGCCCCAGTAGTACCTACAACTTGCCTAGAATTAAAATAAAACAAGTTTGAATGGCAACCTACATGATCATAGCGTTTGTTTACAAACACTGTTTTCTTAATTGACATAACAGCTGTGGTGGAAGGATACATCGTGGCCGCGTTACTTTTCTAGAGTTGTAAAAACTTAAGTGTGCATACATGAGATGAGGTATAACCCCATAACCCTTAGCCTGCGCCCTGCCGGTCACCTGCTGCCCGTGGCTTGCGGCTTTTCTTCGGGTACTCCCGCTTTTATACGCCGCTAGGCTACGAGGCACCTCTATAGAAACATACACGCAGCAGTGTAAAAAATAACCTAGCAGCAACACCAGCCACTGCGATAAATCTTTGGCGAGAATTTTGTAATTAACCCCTTGGGCGAGAAAATTGCTTCGCTTCCACCTCCGTCAGCCACGGTGTCAGTTGGTCATCTTCTTCTATGGGTCGCTAGTGAGCTCGCCTCCCAACAAGTCGAACTGAGTTCGATTCCCGGCGGAGTCCCTCCCGGATTTTCGCACGCGGGAATCGTGCCGGACGATGCCACTGGTCGGCGGGTTTTCTCGGGGATCTCCCGTTTCTCCCACCCTTGCATTCCGGCACTAATACATTTCCCCCTCGCTTCACCCTGATCTGATCTCAAGACGCCGCGGTGACCAGCCAAGTGAAAGGATAGCGTTTTACATGTTAAATAATTTTAGGCATGTCTTGGCTACCTTTCACAATATCGATTTCAAACAAAGATCACTTTGTACCCTTTGAAAAGAAGAGCCATGCTACAAGAGAACCAGTAAGAGTAGCGTAATAAGAGTTTGTGTTTTTGTGTTTTTTTGAGTTTATATATCTTAAATTACCTGCAATTTTCAGTGTATTCAACGTTTTACAAAAACCTTGTAGCAATGTGGTCTGGGGATAGATAGACCTAAACTCTTCACTTCACTTGACTTGTCTGCATCCTCGTCTTCCCCTCGCGCTCACTACAGTCACTATCATCTAGTGATGACCTCTTTTCATTGGCCGTTATAACGGTAGCAGTTACATAGAATTAACTAGTTATTCAATATGTTACTTTTCAACGGTTACTTCCATATAACATTAGTTATATCGTCTATGTTGCTGGAATTTGATAAGGTTGGCATAGTTTTCAAATTATTTGTAATTCTTGAGATTAAATTACGGATTGCTGTGTCTGTTTTCCATGGTGATATCATTAGGTATTATTTAATACATTTTTAAAAGGGTTTACAAGATGAATATGGGCTACAAAAATGGGTAAGCTCAAGGTCAAAAACCAACATGGTTGCTAAATTGACTGCTCCTCTGGCTACGAAATCGATCATTAATACACTAGCATCACCTAGGTGTTGAAAATTAAATCAAATGACAAACGAAAAAAACAAGATGGCTGCATACGAGGGAATGAGCGACGAAGATATTATTTCCATGATTTTGGGATCAGTGGCGACTAGAGTGTTATTTACAGTAATGTAAGTATAAACAATATTAAAACGTCGTGTGTGTGCACATGTTAACGGTTATATTTGTTTACAAATATAAGCTTCTCTGATAGGAAATGTTGGCTTTGAAGTATGATGTGCTTGTTGTAATATACAAAGTTAGGTTAGGAACAAAGGTAAACATAACAAGCTTGCCACCTGTTTCCAATGGCTATAATTAAGAATTAATACAATATTGGATACGGCAAATACAGAAGACGTGTTTCCGTGAAACAGATAAGTGCTTATTGCATAATTATTAATGCATATTTTTTTATTGTAAACATAGCTTAACTATTAGCACCGAGTCATTACATTCAACCGATGTTTAGTGTAGAAATAGGTATATTTTATAATGTAGTCTGAAGTAGAATATTGCGACTCTCTTTGTTATGACTAGTTTTAATGCGTTCGTTAGAGTTAACATTACAGATAATAACTTCAGTGTCAACGTTTTTTGCACTGTTATGAGTTCGTTTGAGGTTTCAGTGTAGAATATAAAATGGTGTGCTGTGTTACACTCGTGTAACTGTAAACACACACAGCTGCCAGCTTTTCAGGTAGTAACCACAAATGCACATATTTATTATAAGCATGGATATTACAAAGACGACAATTGTATTGTTGCTTTAAAACAAACATCTGTTAGAGTTAAACCTTATATGTTATCATCAATGTCCTTTTCCCGCAGTATGCAAAAGGTTTTCTGCTTAATGAGATGCTCACTCATACAGCGTTCGCATTCGTCTAAGTAAGTAAATATTGTACATGCCTCGGGAAATGACATACGCACGTACACGGGAAAACGAATGTGTGTACGTCTCGCGCCCTTACAGCCCATTGGCTACTATTTGGAAAAGCAATTTATATGTAGTTCATAATTGTTATTCCTAATATATATTTTTCTAAAGAGTGGTATGGAGGCATTAACTTTCGATAAAAGCCACTGAGAAAAGTTCATAACAGGGTATATACTCTTTAACCTCTAATAATCTAGAAGAGCCGGGATAAACATAACTAGTTTTCTTCATGATTTGTTTTAAACCGGACGTGGCAATGAATTTATAGCTAATATGCAGGGCAGTGATAATACTGCCAATTTTTTTACAGGGCAAGGCATGAATGAGTGTAAAAGTTATATCACAATACGAAAATTAATTTTTATTTACACCATTACTAGTGTTGAAATAAAATTTACCTCTAGTTTTTACCAATTTTAATCATACATTATAGATAACTGCGTTTACTGCGTCAAATACTTATTCATTCCTTTCTTGACAAAATGTATATGATTCTTTAATAGCTACACCTTCATTATCATGCGCTTTTCAGCTACAGCTCCTATTGGGTTGGTAATTTTAAATCAATGCCTCTACGTTCCAGCACAGATTCAGTATTTGTTTTCCGTCAAAATGCGCGTTCAGAATCTTATCATCTGGCTAGTTGCTGTAAAGGGATGCAAACAAATATGCCTGTCGGAATGTATCAAGTATCGAGCTGAGTGGAGTATGCTTATATACATAAAGTCATTCCTAGGTTCGGACACAGCCTTAATGAAACTTGAAACGTCAAATTTAACGTACTGATTATTTGTACAATCAGTTACCTTTGTAGTAGATCACAACCCCAAACTGTAAACATTAAGTCACATTGTAGACCTTCGTGTGTCTAACATATATTTCTCGACTAGTGAACAATCATTTCCTGTCAATTTCCTTTCGCATAAGAACGGAATTAAAACGTTACTATGATGTATGATATCATTCATGATTAATATCAAATTTGTAATTGTAAGTGCTAACAGTAGGGGAGCTAGGGGCTAGTTGTAACAGGAGTAAGTGGTAACAGCTAAATTACTCAGCAGTTTGCAACAATTATGTTTAGAATTAACTTTCAACGTGGCCCTTATAACAACCTCTATTACGTAACCACAGTCACTGTCGCTCGGGACGGTGCAGCGAGATGTAGTGAGCACGTCCACCATTTTGACAAGGTAACGGAAAAAAAAAATCTCGTAAAATTTGATTTTAAGTGTGATAATGGATATGTTTGAACTATGTGTTTTTATTTTTTTATCGTCAATATATTAAGCTTTGAAATGTTACGAATATTTACCTTACAATATCTTTTAAATACATATTTTAATAATAATATCTAAAATCGTTCTATATGGCAAGTTTTAACAATATCTCGGGGCATGTTGTAACGTGTTACAACTTGCCCCTTGTGGTTTTAATTCCTTTGGCTAGACTTCTTGCCTCAAATGTAAATATGAAAATGACTATATTCTCTTGTTTTAGAATGAGGAATTATAAACGAAAGTCCGAAAGAGCAACAACAAGTCAAGATGTATACGAGCAGGCTGCCAAAGAAGTTTTAGAAAATAAGACAAAGATTCTAAAAGCTGCTCAGATATTCGATCTTTGCCTCGTGTCTTTGTATACATATATTAAAAAGAAGAAAAACAATGAACCTCTTTCTGTTGGGTATATCAAACCAAGACTAGTATTCACATCTGAAAAAAAAAGAGAAAATAGCCTCGTATTTGCTGAAATTCTCTTATATCTACTTCGGATTGCTTCCGTTAGAAGTAAGAATGCTCGCTTTTCAATGCGCTGTATCTACTGGTGCCAAAAATATCCCTGATGGCACAAAAATGAAATGGCTGATCCAGATTGGTTTACTAAATTCATGGAGATAAATCCAAAACCGTCTCTCAGGACGCCAGAGGCTGCATCTTAAAGCAGAGCAACTTTTTTCAAAAAGACGAATGTAGGTATGTTTTTTTAAGTATGAAGAGATTCTTAAAAACCACAATCTTGCAGCCTCTCGCATTTGGAACATAGATAAAACAGGAGCAACAACAGTGCATAAAAAGAAAAAAATCGTCGCTGCACGTGGTCAGAAACAAGTTNGAACATAGATAAAACAGGAGCAACAACAGTGCATAAAAAGAAAAAAATCGTCGCTGCACGTGGTCAGAAACAAGTTAGTGCGATTACGTCAGCTGAAAGAGGAACGCTAGTAACACTTGCTTGCGCTATAAACGCCGCAGGCAACAGTTTTCCATCAATGCTCGTGTTCCCGAGAATCCGTTACACGGATATTGTTATCCGAAGTGGACCACCAGATTGCATTGGAGCTGGAAATTCTTCAGGCTGGATGACCGAAAAACCAACATGATAAGAAAGGCGGAAAAAAAAAAAAAAAAAAAAAAACACCAATGAGTCAGACTCTGAAATCTAAGAGTGGTTTTGTTTGGTTTGTGGTGAATAATACAGCAGATATATTAAAGAAGATTGGGTCGAATGTTTGATTTGCAAATTGTGGTCAAATGTTAAATGCGTGAGAGGCGACACTGTTTCTTACGTTTGTGTAAACTGTGATTCTGATGAAGACTGACGTTTTATTCATATTTTAAGTATTATTAGAAGCTACTGATATATGTCAAATAGGACTGCAAAAAGTGCCATGTTGATTGTGATAAAACTATTAAGCATTAGAGACTATAAGATACTAAATAAGTTAAAAAGTAACATGCTGATTGTTTTAAAGATTTCGTAAAGCATTAGTAATTTATTTTGCAAGTAGCGTCTTATTAATTTTGATAATTTTGAAAGTTGAATATGATAGAAGATACAAACAATTATGATATAAATGTGTTAATAAGAAGCATATTGATTGTAAAGTATTAGAGATTTATTATAAAGCAAAAAGTGCTNGTAAAGCATAAGTGATTTATTTTCCAAAAAGCGCCATACTAATTTTGATAATTTTGAAAGTTTAATATTATAGAAGATACAAACAATTATGATATAAATGTGTTAATAAGAAGCATATTGATTGTAAAGTATTAGAGATTTATTATAAAGCAAAAAGTGCGATGTTAGTTATGATAATGTTGAAAGTTTATTATAAGTAATCTTAATGTTGAAAAACAAAAAAAATGTTTAATTAACTAGCTTATAAGTGATAAAATAATCCATACCAAATGTCCAAAAGGTAATATTGAGTTTTATATCAAATAAAACATAAATATTTTTCAATTATTGTTGTTTATTTCTTGGTGTTACCACCTGCCGCATGCCTGTTACAACTTATCCATAATATGGGGCAAATTGTAACAGCTGACTCGTTTTTGAAAATAATATCTCTTGTGCCAAATTGAACCAACTTTTTGATTATTTTACAGTTGCATATGATAAACAAATATATAATCTACACATACAATTTGCTATAATTAAGAAATAGTTAAAACATTTCAAAATATCAGCATTTTCCCAAAAAATGTTACAACTAGCCCTCAGCTCCCCTACTCGTATTTTATCATTAACACCTAAGATAGTAAAATAATAAATTACAATTAAAAACAATGACTGTTATATATTTATGATAATTCATTTTCGCAGAGGTAAATAAAACCAAACAGTAGTTGATATCGCTGCTACTTTCAGCAAATACAGAATTGTACGACAGAAACAAAACACATGCCATGGTCGCCACTAGTAAATCATGAGTTTGGTATGCACAGCTGCAATAAAAGCTGATATCTCGCGTGTGACAGGGTCGCTTTAGCAGAACGTGAACTAACAAGTGCGTGTACCGAGGTCAAGGTGATTACCTTCTTTTGCCGGCTGCAGAACTGGCAACACCGCACGGATGGCGAAGTATTTTGACTGCTGCGTTGTCTGCTGCCTGCTAACTCCCAGTCGAGAACACTAGCGCTCCTCTGAATGATCCCAAGAACTAACATAAACTGGTCAGTCACTTCCTTATCCCATGGCCGCTCTAGTGTATATCTTTACTCAATGCTTAAACTCGTTGACACAGAAACCAGTCAGCGAACTGTATTCGAAGGTCAAAATCTCCAGGACCCAAGTCGTGCTTCTTCACCAAATGTAACGGATGTAGCGTGTACTCTTTCAGCACTCGCAGTATGGTAGCTGTGCGCTACATTACGCGTACCAATGCTGGGACAGTTTTCAACCACGTGCAGCACTTGCTCGCCGAATCTTGGCGTTTGGAGAGACTGTAGACGTTCAGCATTTAGTCTTTTCACGTCCAGTTGTTCATTTGCTCGTGATCGGTGATGCAGAGAAGCAAATTGCATGTCCTGTGGTTGTCTTCTGTTAGAGTATCACTCCCTGTACACGCGTTGTACAGCACGTCAATTTTCGTCGGCTGCACCGTACAATAGATGCACATCGGCGAGCTCAGACCACGTGAAACTATCTTTAAAGTTCATAATACCACCTCCTCCGCAAGCAAATACAAACACATTATCACCGCCCAGTGATACTTCTCCAAGTATTTTATATTGTAACTAAAATGACCGCACTGGACACAGCAGCTGGATGTTGAGTGCTGCAAGTGCCAGAAGTGTTGCCTTCTCCCACAGGCGTTACACCGCACCTTTTGACACTTCATTCTGTTTTCTCGAAAACGGTTCGACTGTAAGGGCTGGGAAGGCCTTTTTTTTTTTTACACCATCTTCTTTTTCTTCTATTTCAGACATGCTGATTTATAATCAATCAAATAAGTAACATTGTGTAGGGTTCCAGATTTTATAAGATATTACCAATACTATTTTACTAGTTCAGGGGGAAGTTTTTACAAACGACACTTCTGTCAACAAAACAAATTCCACAAGTTTGTTGCTTAATATCGTGTGGTTTCCGAAATTTGTGTATAAAACCGTCCTGCCTCCCTTAATATGGATCATAATGTACGCCAAGAGTGCTAAATATATTTCCTACATATTTTTGTGTAAGGAATCATCCCTCGAAGTTTGTCGGTCGAATTTAGATTCATCATTTATATTGGATATAACAAAACATTGCATTACACAATTTTACTTTATTTAAATGTAACATCATAATCTATAAGTTACTTTTTAATATTACTATATTTCTTATCCTTAAATTCGTAACATTTTTACACACGCTTTAGTCTTATACTCACTCAGGATCTACGGAATAAATTTGAAAATAAAATAAATAATAACGCCCAATGCCCGAAACATTTGTATTTTTAATGTTTGTTCCTGTAAACATCACCGGAAGGCATGAATAAAAGTTGCAAAATAAAGTTAATAATACTTTATTAATTTATTTCGGGCAACTATATATCACGATTCGGACCAAAAACAAACTTTTACACACCAAAAGAATTGAATTTCTCCTTTCAACTTAAAAGCGACCTCTTTGGAACAGCAGCACACCTTTCCGCGGAAATTTTCGCTGTTCCAAACTCTCGCATAAAGAATTCAATTTCTTTTCAAACCTGAGAAAAATAAACCTCACCTCTAGCTAGTGCTCTGCCTGTCGCTTGCTGTCCGTGGCTGGTGGGTGTTCTCCGCGTATTCCGGCCTTCCTCTGCCACTATGCTAAATGAGAATGCCGGACAGCGATATATGAACAATAGAGGCAGCAGTGCCAGAAATAATCTTGCAGGAACACCTGCCACTGCAATAAATATTTGACGGAAACTTTTTATTTGGCGTCTAACAAATAGGCGATCATCACAAAACATTTCGCAGGTTCGAGTTCCAAAAAATTTGAAGCTGCCACTAACATTTACCTGTAGACTGCGGCAACGTTAAAATTTCAGTTTGAAATATAAACTTTTTTGGTTTCGCCGGGTATCGTGCTGCGCCCGCCGAGGAAATGAGATGAGCCGAACTGCACTAGGACGCACTGTTGTCCAGACATGGCTGTTCAACTTAATGGTCCTGCTCATAAGACACGGCTTTGTTTTAGCTAGTTCTCCCCGCAACCTGCTTGCGAACTCAGTAATATTCATAACACTCTGGTCGCCACTGATCCCAAATTCATGGAAACAATATGTTCGTCGCGTCTCCATCGTTTAGCGGGTAAGGGGGTTGTCTTCCAGACAGGGGATCCCGGTTAGATTTCCGGCCCCAAACCTTGAATTGTCGAGTGGTGGATGGCAGTTACAGCTGACCTCCATGCTACGGAAGGCAGTTGCAATTCATCGCGTTATAATCATGACTGGAGAGCCTCGGGCGTCTGTGCACTTGGGCATTAGACAGCTTCCACAAAGAAAAAAATAATCAGCAGAGAAGTGACAACACAACAGTTCCGTAATCTGGTTTCACGGTAGCAGCAACCAAACGTCTGTACCAGGTACATAATACTCTGTTAGTTTATCATAGTGCCTTTGCTGTGAGAGTAATCCGAACATTGCGGAAGTGTTGTAGACGTGACCATCTGTTCTGAAGTAGACGGACAGTGAGCTGTATTGTAGGAACTATATTCGTTGCAGATACAATCACAGACAGAAACACAACATACAGTTCTGTTGCTATTACGATCTACGTTAACGGCATTCAGATGGTACAAACAGCTAATCTGAACGCTGTCTCTATATCAACAGTCTAAATGGGTTATGGGCACAGAAATTTGGTTCATACAACCATACTTTTTCTCAGTGCACTTCCGTGAGCCACGGTGTCAATCGATCAGCTTATCTTCACGTCGTGGAGAAGCTATTCTTCACTGAGTCAGTCAGTATTCTTCTATTTGTACAGAAACCAAAAAAAAACCTTAACTTTCTTAACTTGGCCACATGAACACATTATGAGAATATTAGGTGTGTGCGGAGTGTCTAGGCATACCCTAAAAATAGTACAGCTGCTACCAAATCAACCTACGACACGTCACCTGCAAAGAAAACATCTACCACGTATACTAGCTGCAAGCAAGCACGGGAAGGAATTCTTTGTGCTAGGAGACACTAGGTGCTAGCTGTTTCCAATTTCTTTTATGTTGTAAATATTTATGTTTATAGTTCATGATACGCGAGCTCAAAATTTTTACTGCGCTTTAGATAATTTATGAGCTAATGTGGTGAAGTTAAGGAAGAAACAATTCACAGTACACTTTTTGCAATACCGTTAAAAAATAATTAAATTATTTTGACGAAATGGTGGACAGTAATTTGTAAACGCGTGTAGAACTGTAGTAATCAGTGCGTAAAAAAATATATTCAAAAAAAATATGTTTGAAGTAAGAATGATCCTAACATAAATAAACGTATATAACTAGGGCCCCATGTGTTTCGGGAAATGTTTTACGTTAAATGTAGGTATACTTCAATAACATAAGCACACCTCTTGCAGCTTCACTTTGGTAACTGGCCGAGTGTGATTGTGGCAAGAAATTTTCCTACATAACTGGACCAATCAGAATTAAAAGTTGTACTCCGATACTGAGAGTCCGTGATTAGCGGGCAGACAGCTAAAACGAGTAACTATTGTCATCATACAATCACAGAAGTGTATATGTGCTATAGTGTTTTGAAGGACGCAGTCGGGGCCTCTTTTCGTTAAAAACAGGAGTCCCTATATAACAGTATTCTTTAGGTCTGTCATTGTCTGTCGCTAGTCGTTACGAATTATATAGGTATCTCCCAGCTGGGAACATCATACAAGTTCTTCGGCCTCTTGACGCAGATAGCCTATTATTTAATGAGAATCATCCCCCGCCATAATAAATTTTGGGTTTCCCTAGCTTGTTTATATTTTTAAAAACGATCATTCCGAAAGTACCCCTATGCCCATCTAGTTATTGACCTTACAGTGCCGTACAGACAGGACAAGGGAACAACGAACTCATAATTACGTCACAATTTTTATTGCGCCGTAATTATGAGTAATTATGAGTATAGGCTAAGAGTTAGTAAGTAGTTCGGTCGATATGTCTGTACTGCTGTGTTAAGTCAATATTTAGTTGGGTATAGGGGTGCTTACGGGATTTTCTTTTTTAAAAATATAAACAAACTAGAAAAACCAAGAATACACACAATATGGTGGGGTAAGGTTTTCCTAAAACGGCATTCAGTGGTACTTATCAGTGGCTTGTCGCCCGTGAAGGGTGTGGTGGTCAGACCATTCAGGAATTAATATGTGGCACTGCAGCGCGGCTCGTATAATCCAAGTGAATCACAAGGCAGCGTGCGAACTGGTTTAATCTTCCCTCCACTGAAGTATGAGGATGAATCACAGCTCCACAGTTGATTCCAAGCTGTGGTGCGTGCCTACCTCCTCTTTTATCTGGCTCTGGAATTTTTCGCTGCTTACAAGATGAAAGAATTCCCCGTGGCTGGAGCAGCCGACGAGAACAGCAAACAAAAGGAGCGGCGTGTGGAAATGAGGCAGCCCTGTGTAGTGGCGTGGCTGAAACGCAGGGCTTAATGACGCCTTGCGTGTTTATTTCAGCTGGTTAGTGACGCGAGTGTGGGTGACAAGCCAACGCGGCGAGTGCACAAAAGCCGTGGCGAATTCCTCCCCAACTCCGCCACATTTTTGCTGCCCGCCCTGGTCTCGCGGCAGTCTTGCCACAGTTTACAAGCTGAAATTCCTCGGGACTACTTCAGAAATTCCTTTTGAATCTGACAAAATTCTTACATCAAGGCATTTGGCATTTAACTTCTTACCATAGGCATATCGACGAACGTAAAGGTGAATAGAGATAATGGCAAATCTTGGAAACTTTTTATTCAAATAAAACTTTGAAAATATTGTAGCTTATTGCTCCTATTATGATTAGATGATACATTTTTCACACGATTTATATTTTTTCAAACAGATGTGTATCAGACCTCTAACTAGTTCATCGTAATGCATTCTAAATCTGAAACAGTGAGAATTGAGCCAAACAAGTGGAAATAATTAAAATTGAGCGACTGATAATCAGTTCCTGATAACTAATTAATACGATGGCTGAACTTCACTGATTTACTTGTGATTCCCACTGAATTTTGAGAATTTCACTGCCATAAGTCACTTGTTCTCAGTTCATTTCCTTGATTTGCAAGTCGGCAGTAGATTATCAACCGACTTTCAGTGAATGTTATTTCACTAGTTGATATCACTGATTTGGGCTTAGAGTGTGGGGAAATAACTTCACACGTAGATGACCACCACCAATAAATTAAATTTTCAATCTTGTAAAGAACTCGTTGAAACCTAAGAATAGTCAACTTTCCTCACTGTCTTTATAAGTAAGAAAAAAAAAATGTATATGTTTTTGTATTTTGAACTTGTTTATAATCAATAATTTAAAGTAATCTTCCGTGAAAGCAACGCACTGTTTTCTTGTTCGTCGTTTACTATAATAAGGTTTACCAATCAGAAGAAAGTGATTAGGAATAAGTTCTCTTATTGTGTAAACGTCTTTTCAAAAGCGTATATCCTCAATCGGTGATAATTTAAATAGTATTTTTTTTTTTAACCTACTGGAGCTGGCCTTGGCTGAGATGAGCTAGGAAGTGGAAGCTGGCAAGGCTGTCGGAGGATGTAAGTTGAGGGCGACGCAGTTGTACCAAAGAGACGCAACGCAGCGTTCACGTGCTGGGGCGGGGAGGCTCGTCCTGCTTCAGCTAGGAGTCACTCAGCTGTGCCAGAGGCTGTGTCGTAACCCTCCGGCTCTGAAGTTCTCGCTGTACTGAGAGGCCCCGCCTGTCTTGAGCTTTTTCCCGCGTTTGAAGCCCGAGGAGCGTGAGATCTATAAGGGCGACACTGCCACGCGCTACTAGTGCGCCATCGCCGCTGCGCGCACGACTCTGAATTGGCGTGTAGTGCTCTCGTCGTGCTGCGTGCACCTTTGGGCCTTTCAGTGGTCACCCTATAATTTTATTGGTGGAAAGTCTGTAATAAGGTTCAACGCATGCCCTTCGGTTACTTCGGTGTGTATTTAACGCGTATATTTTGAGATGCAGCGCTTTGAAAAAAAGCTGTATTTAGCTAAGTTGGAGTGCTCCGAAATGGTGTTTCTAATGTGCGTGACATCTTGGAACTAACCGACAGGCTTAGTCTGAAGTCTCCGTTCTTTTCGTGTACTAGCACACTGGACGCACGTTTAATAGTTTCGTAAAAAAAAACCTGGATTTCGAAGACACTGCAACGCAGTTCGAGGGCCGGGCAGGCGCGCCCCTCAAGCCCGTGTGACATCAATGTTCCGCACAACCTCGGGAGGAAGCTTTCATGAGAGCAGGTAAATGCTATACACGGTGAAGTGGGCACTTTTAAAAGCCCTGCTGAAGATCTAATTGTGCCTACATTCCGTCCCTATATTTCCGCCATATGTGAAATTAACATTGCCGTGGGTCTGGTCACTTTATTCGTGCGTCTCGACAGAAGTATAAACCTAACACATTCAGGAAACAACCGAACACGTTACGCACGGGGTGATTTTCCAAAACGTTTGATTCAAAAAGTGTAAAGAAACTGTGAATAGATTACAGCATGCAAAAGACGAGGGGAGATTTCCGCACTAGCTGACGTCAAGGATGGACTGGCTTACGGAAACACTGGCAGATTTCTCGGCGCACAGTCCCCTTGAGAGTAACATGGCACCCTGCCAATTTATTCACCACAGTTCCATTGCGAAATAATATTTGGGCATTAAACATTTTTGTTTGGTATTTTCGATATTTTCATTACGATCTCAACAAAATCAATTAAAACGGCATTTGATATGGATAATATTATGTTAAAATAATTGCAAATATAACAAATAACTTTCTAATATTGATCTCATGACAAAACAATTCGCTAATAATAACATTTTTACACAAAACTGTTAAACAATGAGATAACCTTAAGTCTGATCTTGTCGATTAATTTTATTAAAACTTAACTTCGTAATGAATACCCTTCAAGTATAGGTCATTCACGGTTACTTCACACTTTTCTGGAGTTCTGTTAAAGTTCTACTTTTGGTTATCGATTACGTATCCTTTCGTTACATGTAAACATAAACACTGCCATGTGACTACGTTTTAAGTGTCAAATGCTTGTTTACTGTTTTCAAGCTGTTCAAAGAATTTAGTCATATTTCAAAAACCATTTCGTACGAATGTTTACAATTTAGGCCTTTAACCTTATTTAGGTCAGTTTTTATGACTTTATAACAACGTCTATGTTGACAATAGTTCTTACTGTTATTATTTTACATTGTTAACATATTTGCTACATACGTCATAGCACATTACACATAATAAACGTTAATATTTTACCGCGACTGTGTTTAATCCTGTTATAAAAGTGGGGGGAAGAATTGTAGAATTTAACCTCGTGTTATTGATATGTGTTGGGTTATTTCGTTAAAAGGACGGCCTTAGTTGGAATAAAAATTAAAACGAAGGGACAACCATTCCAACGAAAAGACACAGTAAATTTTGTTGGTGTTGTAGCAGATATTCAAATCACAGAAACGTAAGCACCTTACACAATTGTGTTTCATACACCTAAGGCAAGGTTACATCGTTGTGATAAACAGACGTGTCTTTTAAACAATTAAATTCGTCTTTAAAAAAGTTTACGGTTAAAACGTTTGTGCAATCTTTCTCTCTCTCTCTCTCTCTCTCACACACACTGGTCCAACGTAACGTAATCGCAACTATATTCTTTCACACACACAGAGGTCACGACGCACTTTACATGGAAAAACAGATCTAACACATCGTAACTTGCCTAGGTAGGTTTAAATAACACAACGCGTACGAACTTGACGCTTCGTTCAGTAACACGCAATGTCATGTCGTGTCGGCGTCGCCAGTCACCACTTCTGCTAACTTCGGATTTGTAACCGTCCCGCCATCACATTTAAATATATTATAATAAGTATACAAACAACAAAATCTAATTTCAGTTGTAAATTGAAAATATGCTAAAATTGAAAACGTGTATAATTTCCCTGCTACTACAGGCGGTGCGAAACTTCCTTAGAGAGAGAGAGAGAGAGATAGACAGAGATAGCGAGAAAGAGAGAGTGACAAGCTCAGACGAAAAAAAACTCCATGTCACTAGAGCCTACGCAAAGTAATTTGCGCTGATATTTTTAACTGTAACAGTGAAATATGTTTTCTTCTTGCTACCTAAAAATTCAAATAAAACAATACACAACGTCTAATATACAAAATGTATACTACAAAAATAGGTTAAAACTATAGNTTGCTACCTAAAAATTCAAATAAAACAATACACAACGTCTAATATACAAAATGTATACTACAAAAATAGGTTAAAACAATATTCTAACTGTGAACTATTTCTTTGCCAACACATCGCTGCTCTCACTGTTTTTAATTCGTATTTAATACGAAATAAATATTACAAGTTATAGAAGATACTAAGTTAAAGTTTCATTCATTCAAGAATACAGTACTTTAAAGTTAATCTCAGTCTTATATATTTGTCGTATACAAGTTATTGAAAAAACAGGTTGACATTATACGCCTAGGGTGATTTTTCAAAGATTCGTTTCAAAACATCCTAAGAAACCGTGAATTGACTATAATAATAATAACTAGCTTATTCGTATTTCTAGGGTCAAGTTCCTCTCTTTACTTAGGTTATTTAATTAAATTAGTTAAAAATGTCCTGTGGTAGTTTGATTATGACCCTCCTTGACAAGGGATTATTATAACTCGTTAACTTCCCCCCCCCCCTCACTAACAAATTGGTTGTGGCCCTTCTCACGCTTTTACATCACCCTCTTACTGCAGCCAAATACCGTGCACCTCAATACAGGACAGTAGGTAGACATGTTGAAAACCACTTTCTATTAGCGAATATTGCGGCACTTATACGTAAAACTGCAGTATTTAGTTTTAAAAATTCCCTTCCATCACAGAGTACTTATGGACACAGAGGTGAAATAGCCTCATATAACGAGAACTCCAGCCGTTCACGCCATCACAATTGCGTCACTAGCCACTAACATGTTGGAACTCCATACACCTAAGAGCGTCTAGTTATTTAATTGCCAGCCACCAGCAAAGCTAACAGCGGATCGTTCCGTACCTCTCAGTAGCCAATGAGACACGTGGCTCGTTATAGAGCCTCGCGCAGCCAATCAGCGAATGGGTACGCCCACATAATAAGAAACGCCACGACTTCTCACCTCTGTGTACATAAATACTCTATGCTCTCATTGGAAAGTAATTAAGAAAAGTCCGTTATATTAGTACCACGTAACTTGAAACGGCACAAGCGAATATACACTGCTTGACAATGAAAACAGCACTCCACGAAGAAATCATGCGATAGCAATGAAACGATATGAATAGCGAGAGTAGCTACGGTATGGTATTCACATGATCCCATGTTGGTGCGTTTGCATTTGGCCGCGAACCCGGCAGTGGCTTAAGTTTCAGGATCCACTGCGGATTCGGATTTGGGGGGAACCTGCCCAATTGCGCTCCTTCCCCCACCAGAGTGATGCGCAAGTGTTACTTTGGTTAAACCCAGCGCCTTTTCTACTAGCACTTTTTCCTATCATAATAAAGAGCATGATTCCTATCCTCTATCTCCTGTAGTATTTTCTGTTAAACATGATAATGCATTAAACAATTTTTTAATTCTTTCCTGTCGAAAGGGTTTCTACGGTGACTGTGCTGGTTTTTCCCTTTCTCTTCTAAATATAGTTTAGCTATAAGTACACTTAGGGAGGTTGTCATGTCCAAAAGCAGGCCATGGCAGCCCAATCCCTCTTTGCCGTGATGCATGTCTCCTTGCATGACACTCCCTTCCTTGTAGGCGTATGGGGCTTAGCCCTGAGACGCACTTAACTCCCGTCCCTACCGCGGGCTCATATAACACTTAGTTTTAGAGTAGTAAAAAAAAAAAACCGGCAGTGGCGCTGCGTTCGGAACAGACTGTCCGATACGTAAAGGCACCCAACACGGAGCACAGGCTCAGGACGGACGAGGTTGACTATCAGTCCAGAAGATCGACGGGTCGTGCACCAGGCACGGAGGGATCCCGTTGCGACCTGGTTAACAATACTAGCCAGTGTTGAGGTCCCTGTGTCCCCACGAACCATCACCCGACGCCTTGTGGGGGAGAATCTGCGATCCGAACGCCCATCACATGTGCTGCCATTAACTCTGCAACAGCGGCGGCTCCGTTTGCAGGGGTGCCAGGCTATAACTATGTGTAACGCCACATAATGGCGATGTGTGGTGGTTAATGACGAGTGCCGCTTCGTTTTAGGGACTGATGATCATCGTGCCTCGGTGTAGAGGGTCCCTGGCGAACGCCACAATCCCAATGTCGCTATCGAGCGGCACACTTCCCCCCACGGCAGGTATTATGGTCTGTGGAGCCATAACCTACGATAGCCGACCCGCTCTCGTCATGTTACGTGGAACATTGATGGTCCAGCGGTACGTGGATGAGATTTTACGCCCCCATCTGCTCCCGTTCCAGAGCGGTATATGAACGAGATCCTACGCCATCTGCTCCCATTTCTGGCTGGGATTCCAGGTGCGATATTTGGGCAGGATGACGCCCAATCGCACACAGCACGGGTCGCCCAGAACTGCCTCCGTCGTGTTCGAACAAACACTAACACATCCTGTCTGCTCCCCTGACATGTCACCAATCGAGCATGTGTGGGACCAGTTGAAACGCCAGCTGCCACCGTGCCACAGTATCCAGGATTTGGAACACACCGTCCAACAGCCGTGGGCCCGTCTGCCTCAAGACAACATCCGAGCTCTCTGGACTCCACGCCAGACCGTGTTGCGTGTACCGCAGTGCGAGGACATGCGACGCACTATTGAAGACAACCGGACGGCGTACCACAGGTACGTATGTAATTTTCCTGATACTCTGATTTTGTGACCACGTGTATCATAATCTCTATAAAGTTCCAGTACCATCCGACGCATCCACCTGTATGCGCTATTTTTATTGTCCGATAGTGTACGATAAATTAAAAGTAAAGAATAAGAACTCCATTTGGGTTTTCAGCACACAGTTCGACCTATAATGCGCTAGTAAAATTAGTTTCCAACCTTCCGATTTTAAATTAACAGTGTGTCCAGTATTGCGATGTAAAGTATTTGCTATAGGCTGCTCACGGTTACTTCCGACTTTTATGAAACCCTGCTGGAGTTCTACTTCCAGGATATTCCTCCGCCTCATGCAAAGAAAGCCTAACCAAGTCTAGAAAATTACACCAAAGGGACAACGCACCGGATTCGTGCGCGCTCAATGTAATATTATTTTGCATAAGAACTATTTCTTACTATACGCTACCAACATACCTAATTTCTTCTTGTTTTTATTCATATTATTTGAAAATGAAATATTATGATTTTAAGATAGAATAAAAGTAAAGTTTCAATTTAACTAAAAATAAGGCAATTTTATGTTAACACGTATATAAAAAGCTAGCGATACGAACATATTTAGGAAACAACCACACACATTAAACGTTGGGTGATTTTTCAAAGGTTTGATTTAAAAAAGTGTGCAGAAGCCGCGAATAGACTATAGAGCTAGTCCACCCCTGCTTCGGACACGGCGACACTCGCTCGCCGGCAAGCAGATCCCCACACACGTGTAGGGCGCGTACAGCTGCGGCGAAGCGTCGCTCGCCACGCAACACTGTATCACAGAGTGGAGCGAGAGTTGCGAGCAGCTGCGTGTGTACATGGTGCGCGTGAGAAGGCAGGCGCGGCGCGCACACAAGGACCGGCACACACGCAGCCGTGTACAATGTAGCGCGATAAGAGGCTCGGAGGGCGGCGCCGTTAGTCACGCCGCAACCCAGCACGCGCGCGCGGGCCCGAACCACACGGCGCCAGGCCCCTCTGCTGACGGCGCGCGCGTGCTCTACGGCCGGCGACGGGAATAGCCGGGCGTGACACTCCGCCGGGGTCAGAGGTCCCTTTATTGGCCGTCCGCGCACAGCCACGTCCGCGGGACGAGTTACTACCCCGTACTGGCGTCTGACGTCGCACGTCCGCCCTAGCTGACGACGCCGCTCCCAACAAACGTTATCTTTAGAGACCCGGAAACTCTGCGGATTCATCTGGCAGCAAGCTAGACTCCACACTCCTTTGCGTACTAGAGCCTCCCTTAGTTGTTCATTGGCTGATGGTCCAGTTCTATTGCAAACCAGGCATAAGGGTGTTCGGTCCTAGTTTTCTTGCAGGTAAGTTATTGGATCAAATTCATCCAGGGCGTGTCTTACAAAATGCAATTCAACTGAGACAGAAAGTCCAATGTAAACGTGTTTGAAGTCTAGTTTGTCCTCAAATGAAATCGCGAAATTTCCTGGTCTCCAATTATCTTATAGGCTGTTCGCGGTAAAGTGAGCACTTTTGAGGCGCTAGTTACTTTTTCCTTTCCGCCATTTTTTATTTTTTAACAACATTTTAAAATAAATATTGTCTCGTAAGTAATAAACACAATGTGTATATTCCACCACATTCAAAATTTAACGCCCAGGGCAAAAATAAAATATATTTATTGACTATTATTCCAGATGAGACAGCTTTCAAAAGTGCTCACTTAATCGTGAATAGTCTACTTACGGAGGATCAGTCCCTGCCATCTTGGATTTTTAGAATTTTCGCAAAAAAATATGCATTGTAGATTTTGTAATGAATTTTACAGAACAATATATAAAACAATACTTTGTACATTTTATGAAGTTGGCATTGCTAGATTACAGTAGTTAGTTTAACTGCTGTAATCGCCCACGATAAAAAATCATTTTTTCCTTCCCAGGTGTTACTAGTTAAAAATCGATAAAAACACTGCAAATCTAACAACTTTATTACGCGTGAGAAGGTATTATTTATGCTGGGACGTGCGAAAAATTCCGTTAAACCAACTTAAATATAAGTTATGAAGAAAACTGGTTAAATTGAAGATGGCGGGGACTGATCTTCCTTAAGGATTCCGCCTGCCTGGCGATTCATCTGCGTTGCAGTGAGTTTGAAATCCAGGTTATTTGACGAAACTATTGAACGTGCCCCCAGTATGTTTACCTACGAAAAGACATCGAAGGGGAGCTAGGGGCTAGTTGTAACATTTTTTGGGAATATGCTGATATTTTGAAATGTTTGAACTATTTCTTAATTATAGCAAAGTGTATGTGTAGATTATATATTTGTCTATCATATGCAACTGTAAAATAATCAAAAAGTTTGTTCAATTTGGGACAAGAGATATTTTTCAAAAACGAATCAGCTGTTACAATTTGCCCCATATTATGGGTAAGTTGTAACAGGCGTGGGGCAGGTAGTAACACCAAGAAAGAAACAATAACAATTGAAAAATATTTATGTTTTATTTGATATAAAACTCAACATTATCTTTTTGACATTTGGTATGGATTATTTTATCACTTATTAGCTAGTTAAGTAAATTTTTTTTTTGTTTTTCAACATTAAGATTATTTATCATAATAAACTTTCAACATTATCAAAACTAACATAGCACTTTTTGCTTTATAATAAATCTTCAATATTTAAAAATCAATATGCTTCTTATTAACACATTTATATCATAATTGTTTGTATCTTCTATAATATTAAACTTTCAAAATTATCAAAATTAGTATGGCGCTTTTTGGAAAATAAATCACTAATGCTTTACGAAACCTTTAAAACAATCAGCATATTACTTTTTAACTTATTTAGTATTTTATAGTCTCTAATGCTTAATAGTTTTATCACAATCAACATGGCACTTTTTGCAGTCCTATTTAACATCTATCTGTAGCTTCCAATAATACTTAAAATATGAATAAAACGCCAGTCTCCATCAGAATTACACTTCACAAAAACGTAAGAAGCAGTGTCGCCTCTCACGCATTTAACATGTGCCCACAATTTGCAAATCAAACATTCTACCCAATTTTCTTTAATAGATCTGCTGTATTCTTCTCCACCAACCAAACAAAACCACTCTTCGATTTCAGAGTCTGACTCATTGGGTAAATTCTTTTTTTTCACTTTTCTTATATTTTCATTTTCTTTTCCTGTTCCTTCAGGTTTTCCTTTTCCCTTGCCCTTTCCCTTTCCTTTTCCTTTTCCTTACCCTTTGAAGTTTTCTTCTTGTTTTTGTTTTTTGTTTATCTTCTCTTCAAATTCTTTCTCTAATGCATATTTTTCAGGTGTGTCAGTCAAAACAGCGGATTTTCGCTTGCGTCCACCTCTATTGCATTGTTTTCAAGGAGGAGCTTTAGGAAGAGGTCTTATTATTGATGGTGAGAAATCTATTGCTATGTTTTGAATACCTGACGGTCCTGGAATCGGTTCAGTAGATGTCTCACCGATCAACTGGCTTATTACTTCAGTAACGCTTATATCCAAATGCGGTGCAGATTGCAGCAATTCGCGATTTGCAAGATCTAATGACAATTCAGCATCAACGTGTAGCGAATTTGTTTCTTGCGTCGTTAAATTATCTGCATCAGGGTTAGGGCGATCAGTGACATAAGCTGGTGCGAAATCAGACTCCTGGAAAATTGCAGTATTTAAAGGCCAAATACCAGTTGCTTTAAATCCACTCATGATATTGGCAGGGTTCACAGCCAGTGGCAAACTATATTTCACTATGGCAGGAATATCATATATAGTCATCGTTTTTCCAGGATTGTTAATCATCCAGGCAGTCTGTGATATTTTCAAGTAGTTTTTAAATGGACCATACACTCCCACATTCAAAGGTTGCAATTTGTGGGAGCAATGCGGTGGAAAGTAAAACATGATACCGTGATTTTCTTTTGCCTTTCTTACTACTTCAATGTTGACATGTGAGCTGTGATTGTCGAGCAAAATGAGGACTGGCTGCTATTCGGTATGTTTCACATGTTGGATGAAATAGTCAATGAATTTTACAAATATTTTTTCGGTCATCCAGCCTGAAGAATTTCCAGCTCCAATGCAATCTGGTGGTCCACTTCGGATAACAATATCCGTGTAACGGATTCTCGGGAACACGAGCATTGGTGGAACACTATTGCCTGCGGCGTTTATAGCGCAAGCAAGTGTTACTAGCGTTCCTCTTTCAGCTGACGTAATCGCACCAACTTGTTTCTGACCACGTGCAGCGACGATTTTTTTTCGGTTTATGCACGGTTGTTACGCCTGTTTCATCTTATGTTCCAAATGCGTTTGGATTCTACATTCGTCTTGTTGAAAGAAGTTGCTCTGCTTAAAGATGTAGCCTCTGGCGTCCTGAGAGACAGTTTTGGATTTCTCTCCATGAATTTAGTAAATCAATCTGGATCAGCCATTTCATTTTTGTGCCATGAATCAGGGATATTTTTGGCACCAGTTGATACAGCGCATTGAAAAGCGAGCATTCTTACTTCTAACGGAAGCAATCCGAAGTAGATATAAGAGAATTTCAGCAAATACGAGGCTATTTTCTCTTCTTTTTTTTCAGGTGTGAATACTAGTCTTGGTTTGACATACCCAACAGAAAGAGGTTCATTGTTTTTCTTCTTTTTAATATATCTATACAAAGACACGTGGCAAAGATCGAATATCTGAGCAGCTTTTAGAATCTTTGTCTTATTTTCTAAAACTTCTTTGGCAGCCTGCTCGTATACATCTTGACTTTTTGTTGCTCTTTCGGACTTTCGTTTATAATTTAGTTTTAGAATTTCGTTTTAGAATGAGGAATTCCTCATTCTAAAACAAGAAAATATAGTCATTTTCATATTTACATTTGAGGTAAAAAGTCTAGCCAAAGGAATTAAACCACAAGGGGCAAGTTGTAACACGTTACAACATGCCCCGAGATATTGTTAAAACCTGCCCCATAAAACGATTTTAGCTATTATTATTAAAATATATGTATATTTAAAAGAGATTGTAAGATAAATATTTGTAACATTCGAAAGCTTAATATATCGACGATATGAAAATATAAACACATAGTTCAAACATATCCATAATCACACCTAAAATCGAAGTTGACGAGATTATTTTTTTCCGTTACCTGGTCAAAATGGTGGACCTGCTCACTAACGCTCTCTGCGCCGTCCCGAGCGACACTGACTGTGGTTACATAATAGAGGTTGTTATAAGGGTCACGTTGAGTGTTAATTCTAAATATAATTGTTGCAAACTGCCGAGTAATTTAGCTGTTACTACTTACCCCTGTTACAACTAGCACCTAGCTCCCCTACACCCGGACGAGGACGGAATGGTACTTTAAAGTTACCACGCATAACGTAAATAATATTTTGGACCCCTCCAATATACAGCGTGTATCAAAAAGATTCATCCAATTTCACAAGGCTATAAATTTTACATGCGTATTCATAAAATCTTCGGGTAGATTTTAAAATACGCAGAAGAATACAAATTTTTAATTTTATATTCTCACTAATGTGCAATGTACCCTCCACCGGACGCACGGCATACGTCTAAACGGTAGTCAAACTCGTCCCATACTCGTGCGAGCATGTCAGGTGTTACTATAGTCACTGTTGTTGCTATGCGGCGTCGCAGTTCGCCCACAGTTGTTGGAAAGGGAGACACGTAAACGGAGTCTTTCACAAACCTCCACAAGAAAAGCATCACATACACTGAGATCAGGTGACCTTGGCGACCAGTGGTGCAATGCGCGATTCGTAAGCCCCTTACGGCCGATACATCGCTCAGGAAGCTCATCGTTGAGAAATTCTCTGACATGCAGGTCCCAGTGCGGTGGTGCCCCGTCCTGTTGAAAAATGAAATCATCGGAATTTTCTCGTAATTGCGGAAACAGCCAGATTTCCAACATATCCATATATGACACGGTAACGGCGTTTTTCACAAAAAGAACAGACCGTTAACCTTATGTCGGGAAACAGCGCAAAACACATTCAGCTTTGGAGTCTCTCTCTCATGCTCGACTATGGTATTTGACCACTGTGTTCCCCATATTCATAAGTTGTGTCGGTGTATTTTTCCACTTAAACTAAACGTGGCATCGTCGCTGAACACTAAACGTCAACCAAAGTTTTCATTGTCCATCTCCATGCCCGGAATGAATTCACAAATTTCAAGACCCCGTTGTTTATCGCCATCACGAAGGGCTTGTAGCACTTGAATCCTGTGTGATTTGAAAAACAGTCTACGCCACAAAACACGCCAGACATTCATATGGAAGATGGCCAGCTCTCGACTGCCACGACGAGTGTACTTACTGGGACTCCGTACAAAACTCTGCCGGATGCGCTCTACGTCTTGTTAAGGCACACGGTGGCGACCTGTGAATTTCCCCTTGCATAAACAACAGGTCTCTTGAATCTGCTCGTGCAACCGTCAGTTTCTCTGCGCATTAGGAGGTGCAGTGCCGTACTCTCGACGGAAGTCACGCTGCAAAGTTATAACTGACTCACACTCGTGAAACTGAGAACGTAAAACGCTTTTTGTTGCTGTATTATCGCCATCCCGACGCATACTGAACGAGCGTGCTAGCGGCACCAGCTGTAGCGCCACCAGGGCGACATCTACCGGCAACCAAGTGAACCGGCGTCGCGCAACATATTCCAAGGGAAATTTCACATTTCTATGTGTATTTTATAATTTGACGCGAGGCCCTATCTTCATTCATGTAAAAGTTATAGCTTTGTGAAATTGGAAGACCTTTTGGTTACATGATGTAGTAAAAAACGGCTTTTTAAGACTGCTGTATCTTAAAATATACTACCTGGACACGAGCCAAACTACGACAGGAGCCTGTATTAAACTTTGCTACAGACTTTTCATCAATAAAATTATAGGGTCGCCGGCTGAAAGTCCCATAGGTACACGCAGCACTACGAGACCACTGCACGCCAATGAGTCTAAAGAGATTTGGGCAGCACTCAAAATCGAGGTCTTGAGAGCCGATGACGGTGAAGCGAGGTGAGTATGGTGCAGCACCGGAATGGAAGGGAGGGGGAAACGGGAGATCCCCGAGAAAACCCGCCGACCAGTGGCATCGTCCGGCACGATTCCCACGTCAGAAAATCCGGGGGTGACCCCACCGGGAATCTAATCCGGTTCACTTTGGTGGGAGGCAAGTAGTCTGATCACAACACCTCCGCGGCCTCACTATGCCGCTCCGAACAAACATTAACTGTATTTACAGTAACCATCTTGAGCGTGACTTACAGATGTTTAACACTATTGAAAACAGTGTTCTGACAGCCATGCTTGCATAACGGGACGTTTTACCAAAAAGGGGCCGCGGTGGCTGAGCGGTTAGCCTGCTCGCCTCCCACCAAAGCGAACCGAATTCAATCCCCGGCCGGGCAACTCCCAGATTTTCGCATGTGGGAATCGTGCCGGACGGTGCCGCTGATAGGTGGGTTTTCTCGGAGATCTCCCGTTTCCCTCGCCCATTCATTTCAGCACTGATCCATACTCACCTCAATCATCCTCATCGGCTCTCAAGACCTCGATGTTAAGAGCCGCTAGAATCTCTTCACTTCCGTTTTATCGAAATTCACTTCGCGCTCTGTCGCCTAGATTCCCACCGTAAATCGCGTGCTGATGATATATTTTTGTAATAGTTTTTTTTTATAAAGAATGAATACAGAGGTGATACAGAATGGCGTCGCTTGCCACTGACATGTTGGAACGGCGTTCGCCAATCAGCACCTGGTAATTTACCCGCCAGCAGGCAGTCCTGCCAACAGAGAATCTTTCGCAGAACGCAGTAGCCAACCAGGTACAAGGATCGTTCCCAGAACCTCGCGCTGGGTGCGCACTCACATCAAAGAAACCGCCGCGCCATTTCGTCTCTTTCTACTCATCTACTATGTGCCTATACCCGTAAACAGACTTTGTACTTGTTCAACTTTTGCTGGAAACTATAATTGCTCGCGGCAGAGTGAGTACTTTTGAGATCAATCTTTGGAAACCATCACTGCCTTGTCACTTCGTATGTGGTACAGTACAAACTAGCACGCACTCTCTCAGTGAAGTTGCCAGCGAATTAATATTTATGTACGTAGTTATATATATTTATTTTCATTATCCAATCGATGTAAAACATATTACGATGGATTTGTCAATTTATTAAATTTAGACAATAAATACATAAACTCAATAATGTTATAACTACATGTAATTTTCAAGAACACCCATAGCACAAATATAAAAAAAAACCTAGAATAACACAACTATTATTACTATTATGAACAATAGACCTAAAACTTGGCGTTGTATTGCGAGTGTAATGTTTAAATTTATAGCCACATTAAACACATTAAAATACGTATTTACATAAATGTAACAAATTAAAATTATTAACAGTGTTTTACAGTTTCACTTGAATGACGTATGGATAAAGTGACGACGACCATGATAATATTAGTTTTACATATGGCAGAAGGATACAAAATGAGAAGAAAATTATATCCTAAGCAGAGATTTCATAGTACCTACTGAATTAACCACGAATAACTTATAATAGAAATAACAACATAAAGGCAAATATTTATATGTTAAAACAAAACATTTACAACTCTATATCATCTTTCACCCACCTCCATTTATTGTAGAAATATAAATAAATTTTGGACGTCTATGCTTGAGCCACTGGGTGGTTTGTACCTCGTGCAACACAGTCGTTTGAAGTAGCCGCCAAGATGCAATTTAACACGTGTTTGATAGTCGCGACCCACTCCTGGGTTAGGTGAGCTGTCGATGGTTGCAATCGCCGGCCATTACTGAAAAGCGTACGTGTGTCTCTCTTCTGATGTCTGCTGTTTAATTAATTTGATTGTTGATTATTTAAACGATTTTCTGCTGCAGGTGTTGCTAATGTTCGTAACATTTATGCCGGAACAATACTTGCACAGGCTGTTCACAGTTAATTGAGCACTTTCGAAATTGACCTTTGAAAAATGTCACTGCCTCTACCTGCATATTTATATTTTATCGTGCACACTGCCTGGTATGCCCACAGTAAAGTTGGTAACGATGGAGGGAAAGTAGTCCCATATCTTAATGTTCAATAGAAAGTATTAGGTAAACATTTGTGGATACTGAAATTATTTTCTTTGCTTTCTGTTTAAAAAAAAAATTATATATATAAGTATAATAATCAGTAAATTTGTAAACTGTTTACTTTTCTGAAAATTTCTCTGTTTCAATAGACGAATGCATTATTAATAAAGTGGTCAGGCCCATGGCACTGTTAATTTTATATGTGGGGGAAGAATACACAACGCGCATACAAATATATCATAAGCAGGGCTGTCGAAAGTGCTCAGTTTTCCGTGGACAGCCTACTGTATACTCGTCAGTAATGAACTGCGATCACGGCGGCTGGCGCACACTATTATCTCTTTCAGTCAAAGTATTTTTAAGGTTATTTCTACTAAAGGTTTGGAACAAAATGTGATTTCTTATAAAATATTTTGGCAGGGAAAATTTCCGCCGCTAGGTGCGCAGTGTTCCAAAGGGTGGCTTTTAATTAAAATTTTAATCTATGTGATATATTAAAGATAAATATTTTACTAAGTTGCAAAATTATTTTATATTTTATTTACGATTATTGTAACTATCCTGTTTTTTAACGGGTTCCTGACCAACACTAGCCCTTATCTAGTGGCGAAAGTTTTCTTTTTGTCAAACTTTTAACATCGATCTTCCCAACCTGTAGTAGAAGTAACCTTAGTGTTGTACTATCTGGGAACGGCGCACGGACAGTGGTTTTGATGGCATACAGCAGAAAATAAGCGTCCCATTACGGAAGTTCTTTACGCGAGGAAAGTTGTTGAGATTACTTTCTGCAGACTCATAAACAGCTGCTGCAACAGTAACACGAAGCATCTACACATTTTGATTGGTCCCGATATTACAACAGAGCGTTCTCTCCACACTAGTACAGTCCAGAACGAAACATTTGTTCTTTGCAACGCCTAAAACGATATATTTATTTGTTACAGAAAAGTCATAAATCAGACTGGAAAAGCGTCCATAGATCAGAAAAACCTCGGGGTTTGGGTTGTGAATCCTCTCGTGTACCGGTCTGGTCAAATGCATCCTCTTCCTGCGAACATTTTCACGATTGTGGTTCATGACAGTACTTTTTTTCTACGGCATACCTATGATGCTTTTGTGAATCACAAACATGACCGCTTTACAAAATATTACAGAAATTTGTCTTATTACAAAACATTCTTCAGTCCTATTTACAAAGTACTTTTACTATTTAGAATGTAAAAGCAAACTGCGCAATAACCCGTGCGTCGATGTCTGATGGCTCTTATGCCAGCAGAACTGACACAACAACGCCGTACACAACACACAACGTAAACAATATTTTGTGAAGATAGTGTACCCCACACGACTCCGCGCTGGAAACCAAATTCTCTACCACCAGTCGCGAAATAAGTGAATGAAGCTACGTAGTACGGCTGTATTCTACAATCCGGTTGAATTGCAAGATAAATAATTACACTGGGCGTCTTATTCAAAACATTAATTAGAAAACGTGTTAAATAATGAACTGTTATCACAATTTGGAATACCTCACTTGAGTTAATGGTCAGCATTTGGAGTATGGGCCGTGGAACTTAAGGGTGGTGCGATCGTCTTGTATTAACTTTTAAAAATCAGTCAGTTTAATTTTAACTCCTAATATTATTTGCACATTAAGTTCGTGTACAGCCTTAAGGTAATGGAAAATATTCCTTAAATATTAATGGCAAAATACACCCATTCCATTTGTCACTGATGTAAGTCTGGTGACTTTCTTTGTAATACTCATGTGTCTTTCAGATGATCCCCAGAATAAATACAACAGTAACGACGCTATTCTATGCGTTTACTAAAATTTGAGTACCAATTTTAATCACATGTTGATTCAGGGTAATGAATGGCAAGATTACATTCAAAAAGCGTTATGTATTTTATGGTTTGGACGGATTTCCGATCCGACCAATCTTCACGATTTTCTAAGTGTTGAAAATTAATTTAATTTGGTTTATATCGACAATAAATATTATCTTGCAATTTTGTGTTTAAAAATAGAAACCTCAACCTGAGACTCGAGTAAACATTTTTTACGTTGTTTCTCCAGACACGACAATGAACAGCACACGAAGTCACGTGTCAGTTAACTATACTGATTGGCTAGTCTACTACAGCTTCTTAACTGACTTCCGGTGACTAGTATTTCCCTAACTGTTATCACTGATTCGGGTTTAGGTTGTAAACCTACATAGTTCTACTTGGACTTGCGCAAAATAGATAAATACATACATAAACATTGGTACACTACACGAACTTTCAGAGGTAAATTTGGTCACGTGCTATTCATAATAAACCTGTCGCTCATCTCCGCCAAGTTAAGCTAAACTTCTTACGCGAGTAATCACTCGACGGAGTTTGTCGGTGATTTATAAGAACATTCTGTATGCATGCATAGATGCTGACATATAATATGCGTTTGCATATTGTATAACCTAATGATTTTAATACTGTACCTGTCGCCACAGACTGCTACTTCCAGGTCCCAAATGTATTACGTTAGGTAAATATAATACCACAGTCAATAACTTTGTGTACTGAATGGCACTCCGAGTGTAGGCTGCCACGCATCACGGCATCCACGAAGTTATTAACTGTACTCGGTATAAATTTTACATTCAGTATTTGGGTTTCCTTTTAGGCTTTTAGGCGGGATTCTCCTGTGATATTTGTACTGTGTTCGTAAAGTCGGTGCTGTGATGTCACTGCGAGTAAAATACTCTTAACAATATTTTTAATATGACATAAGTTAAACACCAGTATTCGTTAATATACACCTCCTCCCCATAATATCATATCGAAATAAAACCATTCACGGGAAGTTTCGCTTATTTGCAATAAGCTGTTAATCAAGTCATTTCCAATGAAACTAATAAAACATCTTTAAAAGCTTGTACATTAATATTTTAAGAACAATCTCCTCAAAAGAGGAAGCAGACTAGAGGCGGAAAATCCCCCCCCCCCTTTGTCAGGGGGTAGTATGCAAAAATTATGACAAAAACCGTCAGAGATAGCTATCAGAGGAGCAGCGTGGGTGACGCTAGCACCTTGCAAGAACAAGGACCAGAGCAGGAAAATGAAACAGAAAGTGGGAGAAGTGCACCCAAAGAGACATAAGCAGAGAATATCCCGGGAAGCAACGCAAATGAAGCATCAGAGGTGCTAGAATCGATCACAGATTACGTCACAGATGACCGCAAGAAAGTGACTAAAGAATGCGGGAATTTTCTCTTACCCAAAGCTCTCAGATTGAAGGCTCTGCTGGACCTGTAATTACTAAGGAATAGTACTTTGCAAGCTGTAAACAAAGGGCTCAAAGAGAACGTGAGTGTTCTGGTAAGAACCCCACTAGGAAGTCAAGTTCCCTCACAGGGAGCAAAAACCAAGACCTTGACATTCTCTGACATTGTCAGAGAACAAAAGGAAAATAAAGGTAAGTATATACAATATATGCACCAGCCTGAGGAGTGGCAGGTGGTGCGCGGAAAGAGGCTATCGGCCAGGAAAACATTCTTAATATACCCAAAGACTGGAGAAGGTAAATCCGAAGTGACAAGGAATAAATTAAAATCGCTGGATCCCGTAAAGGAACAACTCAAAGTAAGGAATGTGAGAACCGTGAGTAAATGGGGAGTACTGTTAGATGCTGAGGACGAGGAAACTCTCCTCAAGCTGAAAAACTCAAGGTGTATGGAAGAACTGGGACTACGCATAGAAGATCCCTAGAGACGAGGACCTAAAGTAATTATCTTTGACGTACCAAGGGAATACGATACTCCCGAATTTTTGGCCATCCTGTGTTACCAGAACTTTCGGGAGTCCAGGATTGGGAGAGAGGAATTCTCACAGAATGCCTCGAATCGATTCCGCACAGGTCCTCGCAGCAATAAGGAAAATATCAACATAGTACTTGAGACGACCCCTGCTTTAAGACGAATGCTTATCGGTGGAGAGTTCCTGTATGTGGAATTCCAGCACTGCAAGGTGAGGGATTACCTTGTTCCGGTCTGATGCTTTAAATGCCAAGGGTACGGACACGTAAAGGAAAAATGTAAGTCCCAGACGGTGTGCGTTGGCTGTGCCGAGGTGGGGCACAGATACTCAGAATGTGTCAAAAAGGATGAAGCAGTTAAATGTGTTAACTGCCTCAAGGACAAGAAGAAAGACACAGCTCACAGAGTAGGATCTCCCGATTGCTTTGTCCACCAGCGTATGCTTTCGCTGGGCTTGAAAGGACCCAGTATGACTGAGTGTCGTGCGCTGCTACGGATTGGGCAAATTAACCTGCAAAGGGCAGCAGTTCCAACAATGGACCTGCACAGAGTCGGACAGGAGCAACAACTGGACCTGGTATTGATGCAGGAGCCCTACCTGCTCAATTGGAAAATACCTACTCTCCAAGGTAGGTTCGTCTTTTATGGGGACAAGCCTATGATTGGCATTTGGGTAAGAAATGCCAAGCTCAATTATATCCCGTTGGAGGCTCTGTCAAACACGCATCATGCGTGTTTGAAAATGGAAATGGGAGGTGGGAGTGTGACGATCATATCGTCATACTTCCAACCAAGTGACCCACTTGAACGTCATCTCTCCCAGTGGGAGATGATTGTTCAAAGAGACAAGAAGAAGAAAATTATTTTCGGCATGGATATAAATTCCACATCAGAACTGTGGAAATCCCCTAAGACGGACGAACGAGGAGAGGAAGTAAATAGGTATCTGATCGAGGAAAATCTGCAGGTTGTCAACAGACCAGTACACCAAGCGACTTATCTGTCGCCTGCCCACGATACGGAATCGTATCTCGACGTTACTGTAGCTACAGCACATGCACTTGGACGTATCGGGAACTGGAGAGTTTCAGACGAGCTAGTTAAGATCATAAAATTATCTTGTTCACCGTCCAGATGAAAGGAGGTAAGGGAAATAGACCAGAGCGCCCACGATTTATAACGGCAAAAGCGAACTCGAGCCTCTTCGAAAACGTGCAGCTGAGAAATCGGGAAGGTACACACAAGACAGTGCTTTCATGTTCACAAATGAGATAGCCGAAGATATGGTTCATGATATAACGGAGGCCTGTAAGAAAGCGATTCCCCAGGTCACCAGAAAAGTACCAAATCATCCCTGGTGGGATGATGAGCTCGAGAGGGCGAGAAGAAGTGTCAAGAGAGCACGAAAGCATTTCAAGCAGCTATATCAGCCAGAACAAAGGCAGAGAGCGGTACAGCATTACAATGTCTTAAGAGGGGACTACCGGCGAATGCTCAGAAAGAAGAGACAACAAGCATGGAGAATGCTTGTAACATAAAGGGGAAATGAGGACCCAGGGGACCTGGTCTACCGGATGGTGTAAGGTAAACTACACAGTACTGAGGAGCTTCCAGCTCTTGAGCGTGATGGAACATTACTGCATTCCTTCAAGGAAAACGCCAGGCACTTGATGGAAGTCTTGTTGCCTGACAACTCTCAGATAGGGGAGAGTGGATACCACAGAGAAGTCAGGGAAAATGCAGAGCTGCACATAAGAACAGGGGACATGGCACCTTTCTCTCTGGAAGAAGTGAACTTGGTAGTCCACAGGATTAAACTCAAGAAAACCCTAGGTATGGATGCTCCTTCGAGCTTATCCAAGAATAAGAACAGAGATGTTCAGACCATTGTCTGGAAGCGGGTGTTTTTCCTGAGTGCTGGAAAAGAGGACTGTTAAAGGTTATATTTAAAGGAACTGGGAAAAACCCGAGAAAGGCCAAATCCTACCGCCACATTACATTACTATCAGTAATGGAGAAAGGCTTGGAGCATCTGGTGAACAGGTGGCTCATGGAGTACCTGGATGTTGTCCAGGGAATCCACGCAAGACAGTACGGATTCATAAAGGGAAAGAGTACTGAGAAAGCTATTATCAACATGGTTAATCAGGTAAGACAATATGAACATCAGTATGTCTTCACCATCTCACTGGATATCTCGGGGGCGTTTGACAATGCGTGGTGGCCGCAAATTTTGTGGCAGCTGCGTTTGTTGGAGTGCCCCCAAGAACCTGTACGGACTTATCAAAGACTTCCTGAATGGAAGAACCTGTGAACTCCGGTTGGGGGGAACACAGAGAGATCAAGGTTCTCACAAAAGGCTGTCTACAGAGATCTGTTCTTGGACCGATTCTCTGGAACATTATATTCGAAGGACTGCTGCGGCTAACCCTCCCGAATGGCTGCGTGATCTATGGTTATGCGGATGACGAACTCCTACTAATACCAGCATGGTCACGGCGAGAACTGGAGGAGAAAACGGAAAGTGCTCTGAGAACAATAGCAACCTGGGCAGAGAACTTCAAATTGAAGTTCTCTGTAGAGAAAATGAATGGGATAATGCTGAAAAGAAACCTCCAGAGAAAGCCAGTGGTTCGTTTTGAAGGACGAGTTGTAAAATTCGTCCAAGTAATGAAGTACCTGAGAGTAATATTACAGAACCATCTCGCATTCCATGGTCATGTTCACTATGCCGTGAACAAGGCCTTTGTAATGTTTCCCCGATTAAGAGCTGTCGCACCTGCAAACTGGGGACTAAACTACCACACGTTGAAGCTGATGTACCGGTCAGTCTTCTTGACTGTAGTGACATACGTCGCAGGAGTATTGTACCCGGAGGTCGATAAGGTACACACAAGAAGAAAGGTGATAAGTGCACAGTGTGCTGCGCTTCTTGCCACCACCAAGGCCTACTGTACAACTTCCAACGAATCCTTGTAAGTACTTGCTGCAGAGATCCCACTAGACCTCCTCATAAAAGAGAGAGGTGAGATAAGCAGAAGGAAATGGGTGGACTCAATCCCCCCAGAAGAAGTGAAGGCACTGAAGGAGAGAACTATAGATGCCTGGCAAGACCGATGGGAAAACTCTGAAAAGGGAAAGCTAACTTATGAGATCTTTCCCGATGTCCAGTTGCGGCTGTGCATGAGGTGGCTTTCCATGGGCCACTATAGTGCGCAGTTCCTGACAGGACACGGGAATTTCAAGGCGAAGTTGTCATCGATGGCCTTTGTACAAGATCCAGACTGCATGGTGTGTGGGGTGCTTGACACCTCCGCGCATCTCCTGCATGATTGCCCAAAGATCGAGGATCTTAGGACCTCTTTCGAGGACATTCACGGACAAATCGACCTCCGGGAAATGCTCTCCGACAGGGTTATGGCTCCTCGTGTGCTGGAATTCCTGATGGAGACAGGGAAAAGAAATTAAGAATTTGACGTGTGGTGGCTAAGCCAGAGCTTAAGTCAGACACTAGGGGTGGGCAGAGATGATCCGGAGACTTATGAAAACCAGAATGGGTGAACAACAACAACATCTTTTTCCCAAAGTCTTTCTAATTGAAAGAGAAACAGATCGCTCCCCACACCTCCAACATCTGCGGAACAAATAAATAAACCGATCAAGATCGCACCCATTTTGCAGCAGGCACAGGTGCCAAGATGGACTTGGCTAGTCCTGCAACTAGGTCACCCAGAAGACACAAACCCGGATCTGAAAACACCGGAAAAGACAAATCCAAAGGGACCAAATGATGGATGGCCATGTGCCTGGACTCTAGTCTTGTTTCTCGCAATATGGGCAAACTCCTGAGGGACCAAAGAAGAAGAGCAGTCCATGCTCTTCGAAAAGTAAGGGAGTGTGAGGAGAGAGACAGGGATGAAGTAAATCAGGAAAGAGCAGAAAGAGAAGTCTCTCTTCTCAGAGCCCAGGTGAGGAGAAATGAAATGGTGCCCCCAACTGAAAGGATTGTCACCATAGACTGGCCGTCTAACAAGAACATGATCGATGCCTCAGTTCAAGCCTGGCCCTTAGGAGCCCACCCGAAGGAACCCTGTGAGCTCTACGACGAAGTCGTACGAGGAGTTCTGATCTCAAGACTGGATGGACCAAAGATCCTGATGGCAGCAATAGTCCTACTGGTTAGATCGATGGATGGGGGTGAGAAGAACCTCTTCCCCCACATGGAGTGTGTTGACAGGCTCACTGTCACCCAGGTGGGTCTGCCAACGAACAAGGAGGCACTTCTGAGCTTGCTCAAGGAGTGCTTTTGGAGAAGGGGGAAGTATTCGACTCCTCCTCGATCTACAAGGATGCCATCTGCATTCACGGGAGGAGTACCTTTGACTACAGTAAGCCCTTCACGGGGTACTATGTGGTCAGGTACTAGTCCTTCGCTTCGGGCGGCTCCTTAAACAAATACCGGATATGACACTACCTTATTTTACATTTCCTGGATAAGACTTTGTCGGTTCCAGGATCCCCCTCAACGATAACGACCCCAGCGATGGCCCCGGAACGTGATTTGGATGATGGAAGGAAGAAGACGCAAGTTTTCAAGGATTGGACTAGGCTGAAAGCCTGAGAATGGTAGTGAGTGAGAGTGTGTGTGTGTGAATGAGAGCGTAACGAAGGACTGCAGTGTGGTTAGAACGAATGCTCTTTCACCCGAAGGCGAGGAGGCGGGAAACAATCCTGGATACCAGATGTTTCCCAAATCTAAATTCGACAACTGCCCGGGTGCACTGGGCCGAGAATGTGATAAGGTTTGCCGTCATACTTAACTTTTACCCGTGACAGAAGAACAAGCGCGAGCGCGGTATAGTATATATGTGTTGTGTAAGTATTTAGCTTTTTTTATTTTTAAATTCTTTTCGGACCAGTACGACGGAATAAAAATTCAAAGTTCCCGGTGGCGCCCTGCGAAACAAAAGAGCCGATATAGATTTTGTTTGCGGGATTTAAAGTACAGTAGAAATAAGTGCTCCTGGTATAACCTTTTAATAGGTATCGGCCACCAGGAGGGGAGGTTTGGCGAGGAAAGCGCCGATTCCACCGGGAACTTTGTAGATCTAGCATCCATATTGCTGTTAACAAATGCTTAGTAACGATAGGGTAGATGGGTTTTCCCATTCTATGAAGAGTGGAGAGACAAGAGGCCAGTTGCAAATTTATTGTCCTGTGCTTTCTGACTACCTATCGCACAGCTTTGTTTAAAGGTAGGTTGCACTTGTTTTATGACAGCGACACTCGGATGATACAAACGTATTGATTTTATTGCCATATTGATTGTCTACAATGGGGGTGTCGGTGACCAATCAGAATAGAGCAGTCGGTGTTGTTGGCTGCAAACTGTTATTTAGAGTAATGTAAGCATAAAAAAAATCAAAAAGGCACGCGTACTCACACGTTAATGATTATATTTGTGAATTAACTTCACAGTGATCAGCTTATGTATGGGTGTGTTATAAGAGGTTAGGTTAGTAAGAGTTATCAATCAGAAGTATGCCTAAACGGGACAGGCTTGTCGCAAGTTTTCGCTGGACTTGCGAACAATCATGTGAAATTTGAGTCGTAAATCCAGATTACGCAGTTCCATGCGTGATAACTGCGGCCACTGAATCACTGCATAGTTCTTGAATCATATATTTTTTAAATAGTAACCCCAGATTAAGGGCGCTGCCTAGCAAGCCTGCAAGTGCAGCCATAGAGTTTGAAAATAAAATCAATGTTTAAGAAATTACCTCTCAATGCGCCAGTTTTAAAGATAGCCGTTTCAAACAGAAATTATTCTACGTGACATTTCGTAATGAATACTGGCACATGAAACAATCTTGCCGAATGTTATGTATAAAACAACAAATGAAATATTCTTTTATTTCAGAATTTTTTTTTACGTGACAGTATTCTCTAAGAAATTAGCATTAATTTTTTTTGTGTGAGTGGCGTGCAGCTCAATCCGACACCTAGGGGACCGCGGTGGTGTAGCGGTCAGACTACTTGCCTCCCACCCAGGCAAACCAGGTTCGATTCCCGGCGAGGTCACTCCCGGATTTTCACATGTGGTAATCGTCCCGGACGATGCCGCTGTTGGGCGGGTTTTCTCGGGGATTTCCTGGTTGCCCCGCCCTTGCATTCCGGCGCTGCTCCGCATTCACCTCACTTCACCCTCATCGCCTCTCAAGACGTCGATGTTAAGAGCCGCCCAAATCTCTGCACTTTCGACTCCGGCACAGTGGCCGGGAGTGAAGGACGCGAGGAGAGGACAGCTCTCGGCAGCCGCTCGCAGCAGGATACTGTCCCGCCTGCTGCTGGCGTCGCTCCAGACAAGAAATAACAACGCCCACCCCCCTACTCCACAACGCCCCCAGACCGTGACAAGCACTGCGGCTCGGGGCAAATTAAAAACAACTCCGCGGGATTGTCGGCCTGTCATCGCGCCGCTCGCTCCTGCCACGCGATACCTTACACTGCGCTCACTTCCTGCGCCGAGTCGAGTGGAGAAAAGTGCACAGATTTGAGCAGGTTCTTAATAACTAGGTCTTCGAGAGCCGATGAGGGTAAAGGTAAGTATTTAGGTAAAGGCTGTTCACGGTAAGTGAGCACTTATGAAAGCCTTGCTAAAGATCTACTTGTATGCACATTCCGTATACTTCCGCCATATGTGAAATTAAATTTTCCATGCGCCTGGCCACATTATTCATGCAAGGGTCGAGTAAAACTGTGAAATTCTTAGAAAAGTAAATATTTTACGATGTTGCTAATAAGTAAAACGAATAATTTCAGTATTTTCAAATGTTTGCTTAAAAATTTCGAATTCAGTGCCAAGACATGGAACTACTTTCTCTCCATCATTACCAATTTTAGAGGACGCATGCCAGTCAGTGTAACCGTTAAAATACATGCAGGGAAAGGCAGTGACATTTTTAAAAGGTTTATTTCAAAAGTTCTCACTTTATCGTGATATAGGGCTGAACGTCTCGTCGACCGCGAGGTCATTCAAGACCGCAAGTTGCCCAGAGAAGCAGTAACAGAGCAGAAATCGGCCATGGCCTATACTAAAGAACCGTTCCAGCATTTGCCTAGAGTGTTTCGGGAAACCACGGCAAACCGAAATCAGAATGACCGAACCGGGATTCGAATCCAAGTCCTCCCAAATACGAGTCCGAAAGTTAACCACTGCGTCACCTCGCTCGGTAAGAGGGTGAAGCAAAGTGAGTATGGAGCAGCGCCGGAATGCAAGAGCGGGGAAAACTGGAGATCTCAAAGAAAATCCGCCGGTCAGCTGACATCATCCGGCACGATTCCCACATGCGAAAATCCGGTTGGTGGGATGCGAGTAGTCTTACCACTGCACCACCGCGGCCCTCAATTGACAGTTGACCGACGCGTGAATAAAGTTGTCATACTCGTGGCAATGTTAATTTTACGTATGGCCGAAGAATACGCTATGTGTATACAAGCAGATCTCAAGCAGGGCTTTCCAAAGTTCTCAGTTTACTGTGAACAGCTAGCTTGTAAGGTCTGCACCAGCGTGCTTGAAATACGGTTAGAAAACCACGAGAGGAAAGCCATCGTTCAGCGAAGCGGAATGGAAGCCGCCACCCTACATCGAATGGGACACACAGCACGACGAAATGTCACGACTCGAACACTGCAGGGCTGTGTCGTGCCGGGAGAAGTGGGCGCGTGTACGCTACATCAACAATGCCGTGCTCAGTTCGAGAGGAAGCGGTTCGTTGTGGCTGTTATTCCTGCCAGCAGAAATAAATGCGTCAGCGTGATTCACCAGCTCAGCAGTTAGGGACGACGGGGAACGTACGAAGCGTTAGGTCGCGTCCACGTCTAGTTCGAGACGTCAGAGCAGTCGACTGTGGCCTTACGACACAAGGTGCAGGCGTCAGCGCGATAGTCGCTATTGTCCATTCACGGCTACTTCAAACTTTTCTGAAGCCCTGCTAAAGTTACACTTTCAGGATACTCCGCCTTATGCAAAGCTTGACTACGTCTAGGGAATTGCACCGCATTCGTGCGCACTCAGTTTAATAATACTTTGCATAAGGGCTATTTATTACAAGGCATTACCAACACACCTATTTTATACCTGTTTTTCTTCATATAAACATTATAATTTATAGATAAAATATAAGTTATGGTTTAATTAAACAAAAAAATAAGGTAGTTCATGTTAACATAAGTATAAAACACTTTTAATGCGTTACATACTTGAGAGAGAACCAAACACGTCTTAAATGGGGTTCAAAAACTGTAAAGACACCGTGGATAGACTATACCTGGAAGTGTCTCAGCAGCACACACAGGGATTGAGTACTGGAGTGGAGGCAGAGAAGCTCAGTTCGCTGTAAAAAAAACCCCTAAAGCAGGTTTTACACGACGCAATATAGGTGCAAAAATTGCGCAAGATGCTGAACTAGCATGGGAATTTCTTGCACAAGATCATGTGCAACAAATGTATTGCGCGAAATGAAGAGTTAGAACATGTCCTATTTTTTCGAGCAAGACGATGCCAGTTGCACATAACTAATGAGCCTATTGGTACATCTATGCTGGTCACGTGACCTGTTGAACATAAACCATAGAGATGAAATAAAATCATAATCTGAGTTGTGCGAAGAGGTAGGACTATATAGGGGAAAAAACATAATACCTAAAGCACTCATTTTTCGAACATCCATTTTATACTTGTTTACCTAAATGTTTTCAAAATGAAAACCATTTTTTTTTTGGCAGGATGGCTTAAAGCAAATACCTTGTTATCGTTAGAATCTTTATACTCTGTATTATAACATCGTGGCTGTTTGGTACTCACTAGAGGTATCAACTAATTCTGATGAGAGAGGGAGAGAGAGAGAGAAAATTTATCTTTAAAGCTGTGTGTGATCTCGTTATGAACAAAATTGACTTAGCATTCTCGTACGAAAGATGCCTTGCGTCGTGTGAAACCTGCTTTAGACATAGACGCGTATATACGATAATGAAGAGAGTAATCGTTAAATAATTTTGGTTCTCCATCGCGTAGTCTGCATGTCGTTTATGAAGCAGCCACGACGTGTGGACATGTACGATATGGCAATATTTTATTTCGTGTCACGCTCATAAGGCCTTTCAACCAATACAATTGCAGCAGGAAATAATATAGTAGCAATTAATGCTTTTTTTATTGCAATATATAATTGGCAGAGAAAACTAATGGTTTATTTCCATTTACACATCAGTGAGCTGACCTCTGGTAGTGCAGTTGGTTGGTGCGCCACCGGTCTGCGGTGCGGAGGCTTTGGGTTCGAATCCTAGGCAGGGCACGGGTGTTAGTTTAAGTTATATGATGTTCACGGCAAAGTGTGCACTTTTGATTTCCTTTTTATTTTTCCCTTTCAGCCATTTTTTATCCTTTAATTACCTTTTAAAATAAATATTACTATGTAAGTTATAAACACAGTGTGTATATTCAACCGCACCTTGAAGTTTACGTCTAAACTAAAATAAAAGTTATTTATTGACTATTATTACAAATGAGAGATTTTCAAAAGTATTCACTTTACCGTGAATATCATATAGGTGATAAGTTAGTTTGTAAGCCGTCCCTTAATAAGCCTTCAGGCATAACACCGGGGGAAGTTAATAGGCCCTTTTCAATGCAACACAACACACATGGGAGAAAAACCTCTGACTACTAAATCACTAAACTCGAGTCGATTTCAAGTCGTTCATGACTGGTTAAACACGAGACAGGTACACACATGATGAACAGCAGCACTTTTTTCTTTCTTATACGTACACTTTCTCACTCCTTTGCCAAGGTATAATATTTCCATTATTGATTTTCGTTGTGAATATTGTTTATAATGGTATTTTCTGTTCAGTTTTTCTATATTTTAAAATGGTTTATTGTCTGTTATCGATGGTTTAATGATTGCTAAAATCCCCATTGCTTAGTTTTTTGTCGTACTGTTATGTGATTATTTGTTTGTGATGTTATTTTTTCATTAATTCTTAAACTAATGCTTGGCTGTCGATATAGTGAATTAAAATCGTCAGATTGATTACTTTTGAGACAGTTATGAGCTACACTCGTACACGGCGAAAGGAACGAATCTTTATTAACACGTCCTTTGTGATAGCTTATACACCGCACAGTGACTGAGTTCATAAGTTGCCCACTAACAGAATTTGAAGGAGTTTCCCCGAAACATTTCCGAAACGACAAAACTGAAAATGTTACCTAAAAAAAAAAAATGACATTGCGGCTTTCTTCCAAATTGCCAAGAGATCTGTGTTTTTTTTTGTGCCAGCATCCCTTTTCTTTTCTCCCTTCTGGGAATTATGTTATTTTTTGCTCGCCGCGCCGGTAGCACACACGGTCGTCAATCCCCGAACTAAATAACCATCATGTTTAACAGGAAACACAGATACGGTTACAGCGTCCTTCTCCCCCCACGAGAACCCATCTCAGGCTTCCTTCTTCCACTTGTCGACACTCCACTAAACCCTCTTCCCCGCTCCAGACTTCTTGGAGCAGGCGCGCACACACACAGGCCGGGGTCTCCGTGTTGTGTGACAGAGGGCAGCACATGTCTCCCGCCGACACGAGACAAACAGCTGGGTGCCAGCACGAGTAGAGGTCCTCGGGTTGTCCCCGGACAAACACGCCACTCCGTGATTTATATCGCCGGCGGAGTCGACTGCTTAAGACTCGTGTCCTGTCTCCGGCGAATCAGGTTTTACGTTCGTTACTGCCTGTCGTCTGTGTGTCAAGTCATTGCCACATTTTACTGCGACATTGTAAATTCTGGCTATAATCGTTTCTGCACACTTTTAGGACGTGTTTGGTTGTTTCCTAAATATGCTATGTATCACGCGTGTTTTATGCTTTGTTAACATCAAAGTAACTTACTTTTGGTCAAACTCAACTTTTACTTTGCGAATATAAACAGGGAGAAAATAGGTATGTTGGTAATGACTAGCAAGAAATAGTTTTTATGCAAAATATTATGTAACTAAGTGCACACGAATGTCGTGCGTTGTCTCTTTGGCGTAATTTCCTACACTTAGTTAAACTTTGTTTGCACGAGGCGGAATAATACACCAGAAGTAGAACTTAAGCAGGGCTTCAGAAAACTTGGAAGTAGCCTATAATGAACTGTACGCTAACAGTGAACATCTAAAACACGTTTGCAAGCAACTAAGTCGTGTCTGAAATGTATCACCCAACTATTATAGAAACAGTTATAAGAGACGATGGTTTATCGCAGAAAAGTTGACTGTTCCCTGGGATCCAACGTACTGTACACACATGCGACAGTTTTCTCTCGTTATTGGCTAGCATGCATGTACGAAGCTACTATCCCATTTCATTGGACCAATGAGGATTCTGATACTCTAAAGAAGAACGTTTGTGATTGGTCAGCAAAGAACTTAGCCGAGTCAAAATCTTAATCATCCAATTGAAACTGATATACTAGCTAGAGTTTTATCGAATATATGTTGCCTCAAATCATTTTCGCGATTTTAGTGTCCCCACAACGAGTGTCGTAATAAAAGTTGTTGGCAGAAAAAATATTTTCTATTTTTATTTGGCTCAAGATATAAAGGAAGGCCTATAAGTTAATTATAACATAGTTCTTTCAAATTGTCGTGTACAATTCTGACTGTTCTCACGCACGAAGATTTTTTTATTGTAATCGATTTCTCGTCTCTTTGCGGAATTGACGTATTTAAAGGATGTATTTATTAATTTATTCTTTCGATTTTGAATCCATAAAAATATTTTATCTGTAATTTATTCCGTAGATTGCATACAAAACATATGTATCACAATTATTCAAATGCCTTGCTGTATAACTTGAGAAAATAAATCGCGCAGTCAATTTAAAAAACTTTCAAAACTGTGATTTGCCTATAAACAAGCTACCAAAAAGTTCATGGCCGTAATTTCGTGTTAATACGAGGAAAAACGATATGCCTGTGTTGCTAGGGACATCCTAATTTCGCGAAGATATTTCCCCGCATGCAAAATTTCAATACGCTACGGGCGTATCAGTAGTTTTGTTATGCTTATTGACGGCGTGTCTTTGTGAGAAGACATGTTCTTACTTAACTGGCCAATCATAATTGAATACCTCCGATGGTGTAGATCTGTGATTCACTGGCAGACACCTAATACGCGTTATACGGGAACCGTTCAATCACGAAAGTGGATCTGAGTTAAAGTGTTATGAAATACAGCTGATCTTGAAATCTTTTCGTGAAATTCGGGTCTCACTATGTATTGCTTTGTATATTACCTCCAGTAACAAGAACGTGGAGTTACTGGTAAGAGTTGACATTTTAGAACAAACCTCATGACTCGCGCAACTTGCACGTATCCTTTCTGTGTCGTTGGCAGACACAGCACTGCGTTCACCGCTCTTCATCATAGTGGAGTAACTTTAAGAGGAGTGGCTATCGGAAATAGTTATGAAACAGATTTTCCGGAAGAGTTTCTTTCAAACACACGCATGCCCACCAAAATTTCAAACAAAATTGTAGTCATAACCTCTAGGAAATCTTTACGGATATACGAGGACACGTAGATGATTCTTGCAAGCACCACACGAGAAAATCGTCTAAGTATAGTCCTTGAACAGTGTCCGTCACAGCTGCACGCCTGTGACGCAGAATAAGCGACTTAAAGGAAGGTAAACAGCTTTATGTTCCTTTCATGCAGGCCTACTGTGTTTCGCATTGACCACAGGAACATCCGGTAACAGGTCGTGTGTCTAATTGGCTATTCCGTGCTGTGGAAATCCTATCAGCTGGATCATCTTGTAGCTGGTCAAGGACCTGCCCCAATTTTGCAGACGTGTCTGTCAGCGCTGTTCGACCGTAGTGTCGAACTGGACGACGACCCAAGAGTGCGACGATCAAGGTTGTCTGATGCTCGTTGATTTTATGACGTAAAATAGAGGCCAGGAAATATGTCCACCATTGGTGTATACTTTAATTCTTTAATGTTACGTAATTTACTCTCTCTTCCTCTCTGTGTATGTTTTTGTACACGATACCTTCGACATCAATTAGTTTTAACATTTAATTAACCTTTCGCAGCTTTTAAAATCGTATACTACGCAGTCGTAACTATAAACAAAATATAGCATTACCATCTAGGTTTGTTAATTTTTTTAAGCATTGCTAATGGACGATAGGAAATATTCTGCTTGTAAAAATGGTTTCGTGCCTCTGAGTACAAAACAAAGTAGCTCGTTGGCCTACGTTGTTGAAGACATCAGATGCAGACGGTTTGTCTGATGTCTCTCTTTTATCTAACGGTACTTATCTTCACTCCTGCGCACTCCCAAACTTTACTGATAATGACCTTTATTTTTTCCATGCAGATCCATGGGGCCTCTGAAGGACCTCAGTAAATTCTCAACCTCCCAATCCTGGCCTGTGTGCCCCTGCGTAACAGATCACGTGGGCCAATCAGTTGCTGTATCGGCATCCGCACCATAATCTTGGAAAGCTCAGACAGACACATGTGCAGAATTGCGGCAGGGTCCTTAGTCAATATACACTGACTGCACAATGGTTTCCCTCCATGTACACGAAAAAGTCAAATGTTCTTGCAACAAAATTATTACTATACAAAAATAATTAACTGTATTTATAACATTCCGACACCACAAACAAGGAATTCTCGCATATAGATAAATTATGACGGAGAAAAGCTCAAAGGCAATGTCATTTACCGGGCGGGTGAAGACTTTTAACATTAACATAACCGTTATGTTCGCACGCTCTACCATAATATTTCTAAATGTTTTGAAAGCCCTCGCTCTATAACGAAAAAAAATGTACATTATTCTAAGAGCATAATTTAAACCATAAATGTTGTATTTATAATTAAATTTCTTTATAATAGTTTTTAATGCCGAGTACTATTTTCTTCCATAAATATCGCAAAGATCACTAACACAATAACACGCATGCCACAACAACCATCAGCTGAAACAGTACATACTTTGCGAATGGGGGCGTTTAGTGTTTACATGCTGCGTAGGTTGGTCGCAACGTCTGTCAAAATTTACTAAAGTTATATTAAACACAGTAAAAATTTATAAGAGCATTAAGTATTTCCGCGCAACGAAAGAGAACTGCAGTTTGTCGTTATGTTCAAATGAATACTCATTATCTGAAATATGATCAGATGTGTTAAGATAGAGTGGTAGTACGTCAGGTTCCGTGAAGTGGAGAACGTCAAGCACTCAAGACGTTGCTCTGATACTCCTCCCGTTTTTTTTAGTTGGTAATATTTCTTTTTGTGACAAAATAATTGTACTTCATTTATTTTACATCGGCATGTTTTTTAAAAGTAAAGAGCATACAAGAAATTGTTTAACACAAATGTTAACATCAATTAAACACAAAATGTGTTTAGCTGCAACATAAACACCACCTTACTGTTGACAGAACAGTAAGGAGGTAATTTTGTTAGGAAGGTACTTAATGCTACATTAAAATTAATAGCTAAACAGTATATTACAGTAACAGCCACATTAGTTACTGACGGCTCACACATAACAAAAAATTACTGTTGTAGAAATTTTTGTCGCAACTTCAGACTTTTTTCTGTGTGCTGGCAAGCAGTGGCGGCTGGCGAACTGTTGCAAAATATGCTGGTATAGTCCATTCATGATAACTTCCAACTTTTCTGAAGGCCTGTTAAAGTTCTACCTTCAAGATATTCGTCCCCCTCATGGTAACAAAGCTTAACTAAATCCAGAAATTACCCAAAGGGGACACCGTACCGCATTTGTGCGCACTATGTTAAATAATATTTTGAGTGAGAATTATTTCTTAATAGGCATTACTAACACGCCTTTTTATCCCTGAATTATTCATATTAATCATAAATAGAATATTATAATGCATAGACAAAATATTATTAAAAGTTTAATTTAACAACAAAAAATAAGATACGTCTATGTTAACAGAAGCATTAAACGCTTGGGATTTCATATGACGTACTTAGGTTACAACAAAACACATCATATATGGAGTGATTTTTCACAGATTGGACGTGTTGTGACCATCCACCAGAGATCCGTGAGGTATCCATTACACACGTGCTGTGATGCCATCTGTGGTGACTGAGATAAATTAACATCTGATTTTCACTAAAAAATGTTCCCGCAGGCTAGATTTCAGTATCTTGTCTGCATATTCGCAGCTTTCCTTTGGTTAATGGACGTGTGTATTTCTGAGAAGACGTCTAAATGGGTGGGCCAACGGAAACCAGGTAATTCTGATATTGAAATTCTGTTATTCGTGGACCGACAATTTACATGTGTAATAATTCGGGAAACCTGCTTTTCGCGAAAAGCTTTTGCGGCTGGTTGTATTTATAAACATTTTAGGCCAAATCCGCTTACGTGATGAAATTATTTTAATTTTTACGCGTCTTACTCTTAAGTGTATGGGGTAACCTGAATATGATTAGCCCAGTAGAGCAACAAAAAATGTCTTTAACGAATACACAGAAACAATAACTAGAGACGCTCGATTTTCGTGAAAGAGTTCTTAGGTCTATTTGCATTTCTAAACGGTTTGGCTTAGATCCACTTTCATGACTAGGTAGTTTTGAATGCTATGCGTCTTAGGTATCCTCCCAAAAAAACACATTTGTTCAATTATTGTGTTACCTTGTTTTTATTAGCCTAGTCAAATATCACAATGTCTTCTCACAAAGACGCGAGGCCAAAAACGAAAGTAAAATTACAGGAGTGAACGTTTCTACTAATAACTACATTCATTAAATCACGAATGTGGAGCTAAGCTAATAAACAATTATTTAGAGAAAAAAAGCCTCTAGCCACAGAGTAGATAAGTACACAGAGACGAAATGGCGTGGCGATTCCTTTGATGACGTGGGCGTACTCATTTTCTCATTGACTGCGCGAGGCTATGGGAACGGTCCTTGTGTCTGATTGGCTATTGCATGCTGCGAAAGGTTCCCTATTGGCTGAGCAGCAGGCTGGTAGGTGGGTTGCCAGACGCTAATTGGTGAGCGGCGTTCCAACAGTTTGCTGGTCAGTGACGCCATTTTGCCGGTGCGTGCTATTGGGAGTTCGCGGAATAAGCGGCTATTTCACCCCTGTAATCTCTGTAATCAGGTACAGTATGTTTGCTGACGTGTAAACCAGGAAGCAACCAGGAAAGAGGAGAGAAGAGAAACAACACAGCCGGCAGCAGCTCGTTATAAACTGAGCCCCGGGTATTTCGCGGATTGATTTTTGGCAGCAGGCTACACTTCACACTCACCTAAACATTCGCGACACACTATCGTTTGCTTATTGGTTGCTGCGATCAGGTGAGGCCTTTGTACAGAACTGTTCAACACTCACTGACACTACTGCTTCCTGCTCATTACTGGCTCACAGATAAACGGGGCGTGTATAAATCTTTACCGTCCAATCACAACAGTAGGAGAAAAGAACACGTTTTTGAAGTCTACATTGCCACCGTATAAATTCGAGCAATCGTCCATTCACGGTTACTTCCAAAATTTCTGAAGCCCTGCTAAAAGTTCTACTTCCAGTATATTCCTCCTCATTTAAACAATGCTTAACAGAGTCTATAAGATTTCACCAAAGGGGCAATCAGTGTAATAATATTTTGCATAATAACTATTTCTTACTAGGCATTTCCAACGCAACTATTCTCCCCCCCCCTGTTTTTATTCATATTAATCACAAATTAAATATTATTAATTTTTAGATAAAATAAAAGCACACGTTTAATTAAATAACAAATAAAGTATTTTTATGTTAAGAGTATGAAAGGCTTGTGATACGTGACGTATTTAGGGAACACCCAAGCACGTCATATATGGGGTAATTTTTCAAAGGTTTTATGTATTCAAAAAGTGCGAAGAAACCGCTTATAGACTATACTCGGGGCTCTAGTTATTAAACGTGTGTGTGAGAGCGTAGCGACTGTGGTAGGCAACGCACATGGCAGTTAGTCTTCACTATGGTCAGGTGTTGCGGCCAGCGATGGAAGGTAGAAGGAGGGGAGGGGAGGGNGGCGGCACGGCCGTCCTCGCGGGGGTGTTTACTGCTGTTTACTTTGGCCCGCGGGCAGCTGGGTGCCTCAAAGACGCTCCCTTCCCAACCCCCGCAGGTATGTTTACCACCGGTCGCCGGCCATGGAAATAGCCTGCTTAATAGCTTCACTAGCTTCTGAACAGGCTTTACTCTTTTAAACCCTAATAATCTCTTTCACTTGCGTATTTAACTGTTCATTTGAGTTGATGAACAGACGATAATTTTGGTCTCACAACTACTTATAAATATCTAGCCATTACGTGTACACTGAACCCTGTGAGGCAAGTTCCTGCTGGTTCAATAATAATATAAAAAACTACTCAGAGACTAAATACCGTGGATTTTACTTTGATGTGGGCGAGTACATTCTCTGATTGGCTGGCGCGAGACTCTGGAATGGGTTTTGTGTCTGATTGGCTACTGCGTGTTGCTAAATGTTTGCTATTGCAGTGAGAAAAAGGTTTTGTTGAATAAAACAAAGTATTTTCGGTTTAGAATGAAGGCATTCAAATGACCCGATCAGCCTGGAGCCAACCAAATAAATGCCAGTACTGGTCAAAGCAGATTTTTTGCAGCCACAGATTTTGTTGTTATAAACATACCAGACGTTCCAACTAAACAAATGCATATTCACTAAAACAAAGTATTAAATGGCTTCTGTCTTGATATTTATCATGTTTACGGTAACCAGTTCGATTAGCTTAAAGTATTTGCAAAATAGTTGCGTGTGCTAAATACGTGTCGATAATATTGGAACAATAAATAAGTGTTTGACTCAACAAATTAATTTTAAATCATTTAGATTTATTTCATTCAAGGGAACAAGTGCAGATATTTGGAGTATGAGCAGCTTATAAACCAATACTTTTCAACTAAATTTATTTGATATCTGCAACAACTATATATTCCTCTCAATGTGGCTGCGTGGACTCCCAGCTGATAAATAATTTACCAGGCGCTGATTGGCAAACGGTGTTACGACGTGTTGCTGGCTGATGACGCCATTTTTCTGGCGTTTGCGGTGGGAGTTCACACTACAAGCGGCAGTTTCACCTCTGGATACTCGCCTATTCTGTGTCCAGACCAGGTAGCGCGGCATTCCTCCTTGTTTTGTTGCAGGACTGTTGCTGCCGTAGAGTTATGCTGGGCGCATCTAATGAACTGCGGTTCAGTCACAGAGTTCTTAAAGAATACAGAGATGAAACAGCCGCATGCACAGCGAACTCCTTCCGCACACGCCAGCAATATGTCAAAGCGCGTTCACCGATCAGTGCCTGGTATAGTTCAACTAAGAAAATAATCTTCGCACAGCTTTTTGTGGGGGGAGGACGTAGGGGTGACAGTGTAAGGGAGGGTTCTCCTGAGTGCCTGCCGCTGAAGAGGCGGGAGGGGGGTGGAACCTCGTGACACTGCTGGGGCTATACAGATCAAACTGATAACATCGCTCTCTACTATCACGCTGTTAAATACGGAGCTGCGTGACTTACGCTTTTCCCACGGGNACGCTGTTAAATACGGAGCTGCGTGACTTACGCTTTTCCCACGGGTAATATGAACACGCGGAGCAGCTCTCGCCCAACACCTCTCGGCCGCTGTCGCTACTGAACTGAACAGCCTCACCCTTTCGAGCAGCGGCAACGGATTCTCCCGACTTCTGTGCATTATTTTCTCATTTGTATTTCACTAATCTACTCGCCAGCCGGCATCCTAGGCAATCGGAAACGGAAATCTTTCGCAGCACGCAGTAGTCAATCTGAAAAGGCTTGTTATCAGAGAATCGCGCAGCCAATCAGATAATGGGTACGCCCACATCAACGGAACTGCCACGCCATTTCTCCTCTGTGAACGTATCTAATCTGTGCTCAAGTGGCAGAAGTGAGAAGTACACGTGTTTGCAGCGTAGCGTGCTGGTGACCGGACAGAGGCGGCAGATGGACCGGGACGACGTCGGAGCGGGAGATGGTCCCCCCTCGCCCCTGAGCGTGTGCGTGTGGGCCGTGATGGAGGAA